>OMNW01035282.1:1709-23144 GCA_900303245.1 Selene dorsalis | reverse complement strand
ATCGAGTGTTCTGGTGCCATCACTGTGTCTGTGTGTGTGTATGTTTGTGTAGGTGTGTGTGTTTGATCTACTACATTTGTGGGGTCTCCACATATTTGTGGGGAACATAATTTTAAAGGGTTGCTCTTTTGGAGTGTCAGGAGTTTAGCTGTGATGCTTCAGGATAGGGTACAGGCTACAGAGTGCATCATCTGAGTGACGGTCCCCACAAATACAGCTGTACAAACGTGTGTGTGTGTGTGTGCATGCATTTTTAAATTCAACACTAATCAAGTATGCTCAGTGTGACTTGCAAATCTCAGCTCAGTGCAGTAACAGAAGCTTTTTTATTTTTCAGTGAACCAGGCTCAGCCTCACACTGATTATGTGTTGGGGAAATATTGTGACTGCTGGTTTGATGATGACAGATAGCAGTCTGAAGATCTGATGGAGTACACAGCTCACAGCAATGTCACACCAAATACATAGGCAGCATCTCTTTTTATATGAAATAGAAGAGCAAAAAAAAAAGGCAAGGAAACAACTCCTGTCGTCGTAAAACAAAATTTGTGTGCTGTCTCTTTGTTGTCCCATGTCATGTTTGTATGGGTCTCTGTGGGCTGGCCTGCTTTTACCCAGGTTTCCCATCACCCTCCCTCATCCACACTGTGAAAAATTCATGCATCTTCCCAGCAAAGAGCTGGGAATGATTAAACATTCAGATTCCAACGTTGAAAATGGAGGCTGTGAAAGTGGCTGTGTGTTCAGTCCAAATAGGTGAAACTTACAACTAAACCACTTCCTTCTTTGTCTCTCTCATGACTGACAATCATGTTTTTTTCTGCAAATGGAGCTCGCTGTAAATGAGAGCGTGTGTGTGTGTGTGTGTGCGTGCGTGCGCACACAGAATTAGGGAACAGGGAGACAGAAAAGAAAATAGGTTGACAAAAAAAGAGTAGGACAGGGAAACAGAGAGATGGAGTGTGAGTAAAGGAGATGAGCAGGCCTGTGAGAAGAAGGAACTGACTTGAACTTTTCCAGCTCCGGTGATGAGGGCTGACGTGGACGGAGAGAAGAAGAAGAAGAGATTATGAATCCACCCATCACACACTTTCACTCCTCTGTGGGCACAGTGGGTGGGTGATGTGTGGAGGACACGGGACGACATACATTCCATAAATCACAACTCTGTCCCAACGCACATATGTTAGTGTGGTGTTGTTTCTGATGCATGTCCAAGGTTTTTATTGATTTCTAACCAAGACATTCACACACCTGCAGTGTCACATTCACCACCTGTGTGAAGTACATTTTTAAATGTAATACTTATAGATATTAAATGAATATAAATGATTACATAAGCTTCATTGTTCTCTAAAAATGAGGGTGTTACTAATAAAAATCTACATCACAATATAGCTGAGTGCAACGTTTAAAATCACAGAAACTTTGCTAAAAAAATGTTGTGCATCATGAGCACCAAAAGTTTTGTGATTGGCCGACAAGTCATACTCTCCAGACATACAGTAAAGGAACACTTTTGTTTGTGACAAGACAAAACTAACATCACATCATCATTTTAACCTTTTTCAGTGAAAATATCTGTCCAAATATGATTTGTTTTGCATATGATGCAGCCCAACTAAAACTATTAAAAAGACATCACTGAGCCACATCATCACACCATGTGACTTGTTCCTTTATTACACTGGATGTGGGTGCTACAGTTCATTCCAAGTGCAAGTGGCAAGTGCATCAATTCTATAATGCACTTGCCATCATTAGTGTCAAGTCCACCGCTAAAATGGTTCCCAAAAATGCAGTATTTTCTTCACTCTGAGAAAGTGTTTGAAAACTACAGTGTTTATTTGGGAAATTACTGTGCCTTTTATTCGAATTTGCGAATCGTTTTCCATGAATAACAAATAGGCTAGGGTATAAAATCCACAGACAAACCAGGACAGATGGATAGTACAGAGAGAGGGGGTGGGGCATTTTGGTTTAGGTTTTTAATGATATTCGTTCATGCAAACTAAACTATCGACCATATAAATCACCAACTGTATCTTTAAAAGGATGTTTCCATGCTTTTTAGATCTGTGTCACTTTCCATTTCAGTTTCAGTCTGACTGACTTATTTATTACAGTAACAAATATCCATCCAGCAGTCAGTCAGATGTTTGTCCATCATCACAGAGTGGTGATATGCTTTCTACCACATACCCCAAAGCATATGCAATCGTTTATCTTGTTTTTTCTGCATAAAGAGCCATGTGAAAATGTATAGGTACCATGCTATGAGCACATAAGTACACTGAAAAATGGTTTATCCTGTATTAACATGGCAATATTTCAACCATATGGTACATTAACATAAAATTTGTGAGTTACAGCTGCATGCAGGGGCCCTTTAGAAACTCTGTGTTGATGTGTATGTGGTAGAAAGCATATCACCACTCTGTGATGATGGACAAACCTCTGATTGACTGCTGGATGGCTATTTGTTACTGTAATAAATAAGTCAGTCAGACTGAAACTGAAATGAAGGAAGGTTGACTAAAGGGCAGAGGAAAACCAAATCAGCCTGAGCTTATGTATTTGTGGGTTGTGGGATTTGATTTGACATGAGAGAATTGGGTAATCTATGAGCGAGCTGGTGCTATTTATCAGCACAGTATTAAATCCTGACGTCACATGATCTGCAGAATAGTCTCAGATTACTGGGAATTAAGATTAGCCTTCAGAGTTTAATCTCATACAGGTGTAAGAGAAATGTTTGCTGTGCTATGTGGCTGCCATGAGTGACATCCTGGTGAAATGATCTTTTTCTCTGTCTCTCTGTCTCTCTCTCTCTCTCACACACACACACACACACACTGCACTGACAACATATGACCTCATCCATACAGTATAGAGGACACACACATATCTGAAGCACACAGACAGAACCCACACACAGACGATTACAATGAAAGGTTAGACACACAGCACTCTAGTCTACATAATAAAGCTGTCATACATAAGCACACACACACACATGCACACACACACACACTGGGTTTGGACACATTTGTGGAGACTTTCCGATCTCTGTTTGAGATTCATTGTAACATTCATTGTACAGCTGAAGGATATTACATGATCTGAGCTGCTATAAGACACAGACTGTTTGTAGCCTACAAACATTATTTAACAACTCCTCTTAGCTTTGATTATGCATCATTAGCAGTTTGAGACGCCCTCCACTTTTATGACATGAAGTATTTGAACCCATCACAGTGTTCATATGTTAGAGTTCAAATAGAAAAATAGAAACTGGGAAGCTGGACTAACTAGTTTTCTTTCAGAAAGCAGATGCTGTTTCGCTGCATTTGCTAACATAAGAACTGTTTTCTTCTAGATGTTACATTTTGTTATTTTCACATTAGATAAGTCACTGGCAACTTGTGCACACCCAGTGCTGAATCTTACAGAAAAGAAGGTCTGGCTGGTGTTTCTGTGTCATTCGTCAGGTATGCTGAATGTCCTGGATGATGGAAATTTACATGAGTAACAAAGTCAAACCCTCAGCAAGTGTCCAAAAATTCACTTTCCAAGGAGAGGACTAAGATAAGGTGTAACCTACAGCCAGTGCAAATCAATAATACTTCAAACATCAGTGACTTCTTAGCAAAAACTGATCTTTACATTTGTTGACTTAAAGAAGAGATAGTAGAAGAAGGTCTTCACTTATACTGGACGACTCATTTTTCTGCATGTTTAATAATCAACCACAGTCACACCCTGAGCTGAGTGACAGAAAAATCTACTCATTCTTGAGCAGACACTGGAGGAATACGGTTAATCTCTTCAGGATTAATGTTTCAAACAAAAGTGTTTTGTTTTTACAGAGCAAACATATTCTTGTGTGCTCACTGTAACAGTTCCTTGCTCCATCTAGTTTTAATCCTCTGTAAAACTTCTCAATGCAAACAATGGTGTACGGTGCAGTTGTGCAACGATAGCATTCCAAGAATAAATGATCGAATTTCAGATTGGAGATAAGGTTTATGTTTGTAAGGGTAAAACTGAGATAAGATTTTTATATTTCCATCTTGAATGAACACTTTGCTGAAGTGCTGAATTTTAAAAGAGAATAAGAAATATCATAAAGCGGTGAAACTGTTGCAAAAGCTCTGAATAAGTCATAAAATCAAAAGACATCAAGCCTTTGAACATGTCATAACCCTACACAATAACATCGTCATAAATTAACCATGTCCTACAAATCCTACATGTACAATATAGCTCCAGAGTGGCCTCCCAGTCCACGTGGCTGCGACTGATAGAGTAGTGACCAGCGGCTGAAAGCAGGGGTGAATCGACCACTGTGGCGCACAGACAGGGCTGCATTGTTCCCCGCTGATTGAAACAATAGGACCTCTGTCAGAGGGGATCATCTGTTTTCTTGGCTAGTTGGCCCGCTAATAGGGCTACTTATGCTCTGTGATAGGGCTGGAGACGGGTCAGAAACAAATGGACAAATAAACACACAAACAGACAAAGAAGGAGGCTGGTGCGGGTGTACGCTGTAGCCCACAGTGTTTCACCAACGAAAAGGAGTTTAAAGCACAGAAAAGGTATGTGCGCATACAGGAACAGGAACAATTGGATGTGGAGTGGGTGTAAAAATGCTCACACACGTTTAGGAGAAGAAAGAGAAGCAGGATTAAAGGCTTTGGATATCACTGCACATTCACCTTTAAATGTCCGACAGGCTCTGGAAAAACACTCCGAAAGTCTATTGACAAGGAAAGGTGAGATAGTGAGATATAGAGAGGAAATAAAAAGAGAGAGAGAAGGGAAGAGAGAGCATAAGCACACGCCCAACATTTTCCAGGTCAGCCCAAACGCCCCGGGCTAAACTCGCCGTTCTGTTACTGTTTTTCTTCTCCCTTTATTTCCCTCCTCTCGTTCTCTCTCTATCTCGCCCAGGGGCAAAGTCGAGCTGCAACAGGATTCAGCCGTTCCCACGGAGACCGGAGAGACGGCGCTACCATGGCAACGAGGCATCGCTTGCTTGAACGGAGAGCCGCTCCATCTCTCTGTCTCTCGTCCTCTACTTGTTTCTTCATCAGCGCTCCATCTCTCCCTCCCTCCACTCTTTTTTTGGGAAGCCTCCACCTTTGATCAATCTTTCTCTTTTCTCTCTCGCATTTTTTATTTCTTCCTTCTCTCTCTCCACCTGCGTCTCTCCACGCATCTTTCCTTTATCCATTCATTCTCCATCACCAAAAATATAATTAGAGTGCTGCTGCCTGTCAAACTGCAGTAATTAAACAGCTCAGGCAACAGCGCTGCTCGCAGAGAGAAGACACTGAACACATCACACACCTCATACCTTCACTGAGTGGCTGAAAAAGGGACATATTTGGATCGAATCATCAAGCCCAATTACACTCTACAGGGTAAAGGTGCCAGTCTACAGAAAATGCTGTTTGTGGGGCTTTTTTTTCCAACACAGCTAGTAAACTTAATTCTCAGCGAATACCCACCACTTGAAGTTGTAATAATATGGCATTGGGACAGAGGAACTCCTCAAAGAACATCACATTTAAGATACTTTTAAGAAGTATTGTAAGGTGAGATCACTGCATTGACGTTTTAGTACTGTGGTATCCTTCTCTCGGGAATTTCTACTACTGAAGTTTGGGTTTCTGTATGTTTGGTTCATTTCTGAATAAAGCATTAAGCTGAGGTTAGAGTGCTGCTTCTTCACAGACAGAAGTAAATGTCTCTGTGGACCAATTACAAGTAGCGTCATGGTTTTTGCTTGAAGAATATGTGCACATTTCCCAAATCTTCACAATGCAGTGAAGTTTCAGCCTTACGTTAACATCCAGGCTTAGAAATAAGGCCCAGAACCCACAGGATAAACAGCATGAGCGTGGCGGCCGTGGAACGTGTTGACAGAGCAGAGTGGACACAGTGGCTCCATGAGTGGTGCTTCTCTTGCGTTGCAGTTGCGTGATGTGATTTAGAGATTTGGCCTCCAGCCTATTATTCCACACATGTCGCACATGGATTCCAAGCAAACAGACAGAGTGAAGATCTGTTGATGTCATATTTACATCATAGAGGCAACATTACACTCTGAGTCTGAATATGACATAGATGTGAAAAATCTTGAATATATGTCTTAATCACAGCAGCAGCTGGATGTGTCACTTGACTAATGAACGCCACAAAATAAATCAGACATGAATCAATAATGAAGACAGACCTCACATTCCAGTAATCTGTGAACTCTTCGTAGAGACTGAGCTGTACATCTGGACTGACATCAAAATTGATCTGCTCTGCATGTGGTCGACTGTTACAGTGTCACTGATGATGTCACCATGATCGTCCAAGGTGGCCATGATATAAGCTTTTCACGCTACTTCCACAGAAAGACCAACGAGACACCGGCAGCAAAAGTATGAACTAAAATCAAAGGGTGATGAGGTTGAGTCGTTATTTTGAGCTCCACCGTCGACATAAAGCGTGCAGTGAAACCCAGAGGACCCATGCTGGAATCACTTCCTCAAACCCCTCCCCTCATCGGTCCACACCTTCACGCTTTTGATGACGTTGATTGAGCTTGCCCTTTAGAGTTTGCTCTTTGCACTGCTTTTTCTTTTTCCTTTTTTTTACATGCACTCATTTATATGAAAGCCCCTCTTTCCCATCATCATTATCCATGACTTGTTTTTCCTCTCATCCATCACAACTCATCCACAGACTGATAGACCGGACAGATGTGTAAGGTGTTTATGTTGATGCATGTTGCCATGTAGATGACAGAGGGTGACACTTGATGTGAGGATGCTTAAAGGAGGTTTTGGTGAAAACACACATGACAGTGGGAGTCTGAACTTATAGATTATTTATATTGCTGTCAGGGACTCTCAGCGTCAAACACAGCTGGGTAGTGTGTGTTGTGTGTGTGTCAGAGAGCTTGTGAGGAGAGTAAAGAAGAATGAGAGATACAAAGAAGTACCGTTCAGGTGAAAGAAGAGAGATGGGAGTCATCCTCAGGACCCGTATCTTCCCCAGTGCTTGCAGCAAATACTGTCTGTAGCTTATCATTAAGCGATATGTGTACTGACAAGCCCTGTAGACGCGACATGTGGTCTTCTCACACGCGCGTACACACTCAGGTGTCGCTGAAAAGGTCGACTTTCTCTCTGTCGGATCCCATCCATCAACCCTGAAGCATTTTGCTTACTCAAATGCTCCCTATAGCTGATACAGTATAGAAATCTCTGTGGTGAGTTTATTTTCTCCAACCAAGCTGCATTTACTGTCACTCAGTTCCTCATACATCACTAATGGACTATATGGATTTCTACATAGGACTGGTATTGACTGAGTTCTATTGAAGCCATTAACAGGGACATTGTGACACATTTACAGACATCCTTCAGGCCTCTGTGAAAGCCATAGAACATGTGTCTGTGCATTTATGTCATATAGACTATTTCTGTATGTCCCCATATGCTGAGCAAAGATTACCAAAAGTACCTGTGGCCAGAAGTGGTAATTACAGGTTAAAGCTACATTGAACTATGAGTCACAAAAATCCATTAATGTCTCTGGGATGTTTGCCAGAAAAAGATTGTAATACACTTTGTAAACGAAACAGCACTCAAAAAACAATCTATGGGTCAAAACACATGGATGCCAGAGACATGTCTTTGGTTTATTTTGAAATCAATTATTTTTATCGATAGCATACTAAAGATATTGTAACAGTAGGCTAAGTTTGATGTAACTGCATAGCCAGAAAATACAAACACTGACACTAAGTACCTGTTACTCTTTGTTGTGTTGTGTTGGGTGGTGGATTGATGGAAGACACAGCTTTGCATCTATTTTGACCTGCCCATTAAAGGAGAAGTTCAGTTTTTTGCAACCTGGACTTTCCACAGGGCTTTTCACTGACCTACGACTTCGGCAGTGGCACGGAAGTGACGTCATCGAGGTCGTAGGTCAGTGAAAAGCCCTGTAAAAAACCCCGGATGACAACAACAACAAAACTCAGAGCCGCTCCGAACTCACAGGGGAATAGTGCTGGTGATTCATAACAACATATTGGTGAAATGAAGGAGTTTCGTGGCAGGATAATGTCTGATTTAGACGCTGCATCGTTGCCCCAGCAACTCCCATTATATGGATATACTAGATTGCGAGTGGATCTAAATATCTTCCGAAGGCCTCCAAGTTACACCAAAGTTGTTCGGGTGAGTAAATGAAGGTATTTTAAGCTAGAAATGAGGTCCAGGTTGTAAAAAACGGAACTTCTCCTTTAAATTTCCCAGAAAGAAAAGGTGTAGATAGTGATCAATCAAGTTATTTTAGCACAACAGCTATCTAGCCTGTTTGTTAAATTTGCTATTTCATGTTCATATGATTTGTTACAGCCCTCAGTAGCATCGTTTGATGCTATTTTTTGGATACAGGTACCCGTGAGTCAATGATCCTACATTACTGAATTTATGATGCATCACACAAAGTTTCACTACAGCTACAAAAAAAAGTTCACAACATCAAATTTAGTTAACATAAGCTTACAGTCACAGAGCGCGGTAGCAATAAAACCATGGTTTATTGAGTTTAGGAACATTGCATTTTATCTCTTATAACATTAACATTTTATTTGTAAAATGAATGAATTACTGTATTATGTCTTTCAAAAGTCTCACTGTAAGGAAAGTGTTGAAGGGATAGATTCTCCTGGCAAATATGAATGAGTCTTTATTCCAAGGTCTTAACATATAGGCTATATAATCTTTCTGGTTAATTCTGTGGGTTTTTCAAAATTCAGATGCTTTTGGCCCGCAGTGTCATTGTCAGCTTTAAAGAGGAACTATGCAATTCAGTCGGAGATTGGTCGTTTCTTCGTCAGTTTGGTGCTTTTTTAACTGTCGTAAAATCTCACCGCAACCACCCCCTGCCCATGTGCATTTTGTTTACAATGAAGCCAGTAAGAAGGCAGTTCATGGAGTGATGTCTACTGTTTGTAACCATATCACAAGTTTAACAATGTGTATCTGTTACAAACAAAACATTTACAGGAAAAAATAAATGGCTAGAGACAGTGACTGTGGTCGTCCTGAGTGCCTCTTGCTTGGTGTGAAAGTTGTTTGCCAGCGCTTGTAACTAAAACAAAATAGAAATAGAAAATGCAGACTTTTTATAGCATCATGCCTTCACATTATAGGGCTTATTATGTGCTTTATTATGTAGCGTGTGTAGTCTGCCCTTGTCTGTGATGCAAACGCCTGATGAAAGTGAGAATAATGAATCCTCCAGTCATGGAAACAGTGAACGCCAGGTGAATACAAAGCGTTTTACACGGCTTGGGGATATGGGAAAGCTACTGATGTTACTCGAGGCATTCCCACATCGAGGTGTGTTGTAACACCAGTTGCTAACGGAAGTTGAACTACACAATGGAAATATAGTGTGAACCGCACAAATTTCACAAAACCTACATTCAAATACATGGAATGTAGAGATTATTTTGCAACAATACAAGTGCAACAGCAGCAGGTTGGCATCTGATTTGCATGTGTCTTTCTCCTTGAGCTCTCTCCATTCAGAGAAAGCTCGACCGAGGTTGACTCCTGTCTGACTTCTCGCTCTGTCAGACGCTTGTTTCCTCTTCCTCACCTCCTCTGACAATGGCCTTCTCTTCTTTTTCACTGGCTCCGCCATCGTAAACACCAGTGAAACTAAACTATCATTGTCTTCCTTTTATTACCAGCCAGTAGGGCTTGTGTTTGTGTCGTCCTGCAGTAAAGCAGTCCGTTTTCTCGTGAGATGAGGTCATAGCTTTACCCATGGCCAAGATCTGGAACACTGGGGTAGAGGCCCTGATCTTGCAAGCTCGGTTTTCAGATAGCCCCCATTTTCCCCAACAACTCGCTTAACCATCACAGTGATTCTGAAGCTATTTAATTACGGCCGAAATCCTACATAGTTCCCCTTTAAGGTTTGTCAGCGATTCTCATTCTCACACAAAAACATGGAATATTTTCAGTGTATGTTCCTCAAACAAAGTTATTTCAGTCTACTATGTGAGGATGTCGAGCTAAAATGCCTCTGCTCAAACTACACAAGTGCATGCAACCAGTAAAAAACACACCCGCATTTAGATTCACATCTATATCCATACACATACATGCCAACACACGCACACTTGGCCCCCTGCTAGGTCTAAATAAAAATCCAACGACCACACCAGATATGCATCACCCGTTGTCATGGCCACCCGAGAAATATTCTTCAGGGTTGCCAAGGCAACAGCTTGGGGAACTCTTCACCAGCTTGTCACTCGTGTTGGGAAAAGAGACTGGATAAATGCTGGATATTATATATATGTGTATTTTATGGCTGCTCAAGTGTATGTGTATGTGTGTGTGTGTGTGTGTGTGTGCGCAGTGAAGGGGTTGAATGACAGTTAAGCAGTGAGTGGACAAGTTGTAGTGATTTATAATGAGAGTGAGTGGATGAATGGATGGTTTTATGTTGCTGTGCATATGAGCATGGTTATGTATGATGAGAAAGCGTGTGTGTGTGTGTGTGTGTGTGTGTGCGTACGCAATGGTGGGGCTCTCTCAGGCAGCGACGCATATCAAACCAACCGCCACTCAAATTGACGTAAAGAGGGGATGAGGGAAAGAGAAGGTAGGACCCAGTTGCCATGGCGATCCAATCAGCTCTCAGTTGAAAACTCCTGGGTGCTGTCAGCGTTCTTACCTGCATAATAAACACACATTCATATGTCTGCACACGCAGAGATCAACATGTAAAGCGGCTACAGTGGAAACGGAGAGTTAATGTCAACCCTTAGAAAAGACAGGTTTGTATTGTATTCCATAACCATCAATCGAAAAGTAGAAATAGAGCTGATCTGACATGTTCTACCTTAAAAAGTTAATAACAATTTGCGCAGAATGTTGTTACACAGATTTCACATATTTCAGCCAAAGGTATGCTGTCATCTTTGCTGCTGCCTTCAGTCTTTCTTTACTCCCTCTCTCATTTCTTTTTTTCTCTCTGCTCTTCATCATCATCATCCACTCATCCTCCTCATCCCTCTCTGTTTCTCTCCCTTTTTTCCTTCTCCTGCCCTATATTCATTCTCTAATCTGGTCCAGTCGGACTTCTTGTCTGACTCCAGTAATCTTGTCAGGACAGATGGCCCCCACACACACACACACACACAGACTCACACATACACATACACAGATGTACATTCACTGCACATTCGCAGTGACCCAGATTGGCCTGCGTCACGTTTCACACCGTCGGATACTTGGATCTCATATCCTCTCCCAACACACACACAGCTGTCGTTTGACAATTGCTGGCAATCAACAAGTCAGAAGAGCAGCAGATCAATGTGGAAAATATACAAAACAAATATTAAAATACACTGACCGTGGCGAAAAGGGAACTGGCTGGACAACATGAAATATTACATATACAGTTTTCTCAATCACTTCAATGCAATTCACACATCAGACATCACTCGCACTACTCTTCGTGCAGTTCTCACAGCAGTTAATGTGTTTCTCATTACACTAGATCACCAGCACTGAAGCCTCTAAACCAACCAAGCCTTGTTTACACGTTTCGTGGTGACAAATAAGTGACAAGTCAGTCACTGTCAACATTGTCACCAATGAATTAAGTTTTTCCACCAGAGCGTCAAGACCCAGACACCAAACGTTTTGATATATTGAACTACTGAATATATTGAAGACTACTGAAAATACTGATACAGAAAATATAGTAAAGAGAGTAGAGAATACAACTCTGCATGGGAATGTACATACAAGTACAAACCTATGAAGGACCTCGAAGCTGAAGATTTAGAGCAGTGTTTATAATGAAAAAAGTGTTTGACACTGAATGTAAATACTTGAATTTGAGAAGTGTTTGTGATATTGTGACTTTGCATTTTGTATGTGTAGTATTTTTGATTAGTGTGTATAGTTTTGAAGAAAAAAGGTGTGAAAGCAAAAAAGGGTGAATGATAGATTGAAAACACTGCATCAAAGAGAGTGAGAGTTCTGTTTTTCCATCTGACAAAGGTAGAAAGTGTTTTTATGAGCTGTCAGATGAGTAATGCATCAACACAATGGGAAAGCGACATTGTGTGAACACAATAATTAACATATCATGAAAGTATTACTTTTTGAAGGCTCTTTAACATATATTTGGTGTTTGCCTTCCAGCCTCCAAAATGTGAGAAATGACAAAATAATCTGTAATTTGCAGGCTCCTTATGGAGACTGAAATCCATGTGGTTTTACGAGCCGTTCCCTCAGCTGTCATACAATGATAGTGTAAGCATAATACCACCCCTACCTGTGAGTACTGGTACCGGTAGAAGGGACCTGGGAACTATTTTCATTTGTGGAAAAGGGGCATAATATTTTTTCCTTTCATAAAAATACAATAAGGAATGTGTATGAACTAATGATGAACTCCCATAACCCCTGTACTGTACTTGTGGACCAGTGCGACAAGTTTTGGACACAACATTGACCAAAGCCGTGTCCCAATTCATTTGCTGCATCTTTCAGAGAGTGTATTTAAAAATAAAAAACAACTGTTAGTAGTTCAGGGTCTCAAAACCTCAAATTTTTGTTAAGAAAGTTGTCATAGTTGCTTGGTGACAGTGCCTTGTTCCTCAGCACCACAGTGAGGGCAGGAACAGCTGAGGATACAAGGATACCACCAACAAAGTCCACTTCCTCCAAAGGATGCGACCCCTAGTTCACTTTGCTTCTTGGTGTTGCCTACATATCTTACAGTGGGTTAAACAGAGATTTTTCCTGAAGTTGGGAGATGGCAAATGACTCTAAACATTGTATTGTATTGAAAATTGTTGAGGAGTTGCTGTAAAAGCAAAACAACAAAGAAGTTCAAGTGAAAATACTTTGCCATTATTAGCTGTGCCAACACTACAGACTTTTACAGTACACACATAGCAATGTGATCCATTGTTTGTGCAAAATATTGATTTGTACAACTATAACGTGGAGAGTTTGAAATGTTTCTCTCTCAAGGAGAGAGTCACTGAGAAAGAGGAAAGAGGACATTAAAGGCAACACCTGAGTGGAGGATGGAGCAGCTACGTTAGAGGACCTTGCTTATGACAGTCTATCATTCTTGTGGCTACACTGTCCAGACAGAACTAATCAATCAGTGCATCATTTGTGTATCCTCTGGTGGTCTGTCACACATTCCTAACGAGCTAATCCATTCAGCAAGCCCAGGAGAGGCTCCCATGTACAACCAGTTAGGAAATCAACACATGACTAGGGTGGTTTATGTATCACATCGATTACCTTTGCTTGGGAATGAGCGTGCAACCTTAGAGATGCTTGACTAGGAAATTTAAAGCCCTTGGTCTGTGTGTGTGTCTGTTTGCACAAATTGCTGTATTGAGTTTTTTCAGATACTGTTGACGATTGATTTAACTGTTGTCTCTTCTCCACAAATCAACCGCTGCATGTGTTTTGTCTCTATGATGAAGCAGTGAAAATATGTGAAGCATCATTATGCCGTATGAAGTTCCTCATCCATCTCTTCCCCCTCCATGTCCACCTGCCTGAGTTCCTCAAACCTTCAGGGACGAGTTTGAATTGGAGGGGTGGAGGAAAGATGAAAGTAAGGTGGAGCATGATGGCAAAAGAGGAGGTGAAGAGATGAAAAAGGAGTGCCAGAGGGTAGTGATGGCCTTTACCGTAAACTGATTAGGAGGCTTGGATTGCAGCATGAAGGAGGAGAGGAGAGGAGAGGAGAGGAGAGGAGAGGAGGCAGGTGTGTACCATGTGGTACCTTAGATGACTAAAGTTGTCCTTAGCGACAGCTTTATCAGAATATCTCTACTCCAGAGGATTTTAACAGCCGATAAGAAGAACCACCAGGTGATGTAACAGAAAGCCATAACGTACATGTGTGTGTGTGTGTTCACAGTTTGTGATTTTAATAATGCTCTTTAAGTTTTCACTTTGTTAATGGTTTACCACCTATAATGAAGGTGACACTGACTTATACAGCAGCACAGAGAGTGTCAGTCTGCCTGAGCTTAGAGTTTAATTTGTCAGTTGTTGAGCACATCCTCTGATACTCTGACACTTTATACTCACCCTCCACTTCATTTGAAACTGTTAGACTGTTGGCTGCTGAAAACAGTAAAGAAATGAATGTGTCCACGGGGAGATGTGGGTAAATGTGATGAAAATACAGAAAATACTTTTTCTGTTTCTATTTTCTGGGTCAACTGGGTTAAATTTATGATGAAAATAAAGATGAGTTGCTGTCCATTACAAAATGAACAAGAAGAACTGCAATTAACTACAACACTTCTCAATGCACAAGCAATAATAATGTCATGATATGACATATAATGATATGGTTATGGGGGCAGTTTGTCTGCATAATGGAGACTTTCACTTTCCGTAGCCTACAGTACATTCTCCTGATTATATTTAAATGCTGCCACATGTATTTCCTTTTAAATGAAAAAGGAAATACAGTCGTTGAGGCAATCTTGGACAAATTTAGGCAATTCTGAGTAACGAGAGACAAAATAGGAGGAAAACAAGAACATTAGCATTTTAATGTCCATTCTGCCTTAGCTGAGGCTTGAACTACAACCTCTGACACCAAGCACCATCTCCTAACTCACTGAGCCAATTAGCTGGAGGAGAGTTGGTGTGTGATTTCACAAATTGACTAAGGCAGTCACCATGGTGACAGCCACTGTCAAGGCAGATCTCAAATACTGTCAAAATGTCGAAATTTCTGTTATCAAGACAAAAATCTGATAATACATACACTGCATCTTGACAGCTTGGAGATGTTGGTGATATGTTTTTAACGATAAGTGTTTTGCTTCATAAGAGAAAATCTGATGTATACAAATGCTATTCTTACACTGACTGCAGTTGTTGCCATGACAGCAGAATTCAAAATGTTTTCAAAAATTCAGTTTTTGAGATATAATCCTGATATTTGCCAGAGTTCATCAACCACAACTCCAAAATATTGTCAATTTTTTTCAGGAAGATTGAAAATGTATTTAACAAGAATTGGCTGGTAAATGTTTACAGTACTGTTTACAGTCAAATGTCTTCATGCGCTGCAGGCTCAATTATTCAAGTATCAAAAAGCTGGGTGTTAACTTTGTGGAGGACAGTCTGAAGATGCAGTGGAGCAAATTAGCATAGAAGCATGGGACTGGACCTTTGTGCAAAGTTTGGTGATTTTTCATGGATGGGAAGTAGGATTTCCTAGGAAGAAGAAGATGAAGAACACTGGCAATAAAAACAGGTTCCCGGCAGGTTCCTTATTCTGCCCGACCCCTAAAAAACAATACTGGGGAAAAAAATAGGGTCCAGCAACTTAGGCTGCGTGGCCCCTAATAACGTACTACAATATTAATGACACACCTAGTCATATTACATGTTTGTATCACTGAGCTGTGTATTCAGCAATATGCTTATATTGTAATATCAGCTTTAGAATTTTTACATGACTTTTCATGCAAACTGTGCATCATACGTCAGCTCGTCAACACACAGGTGTATTTTTCAGTTATCTGTCCTTCATCTATACAAAGGCGCAGTTAAGAGTTTAACTGACTGATGTGCTACCATGCAAATAAAACTCATAAACATCAGTGTGTGCATCATAAAATAAGGACATCAAAGCAGATCATTCAGTAAATACAGCGATGAGACAGTGGGTATGTCACAGGGGTAAATCAAGTGGGACATGTTTTACTGTTTTATTTATTTACACGTCCGACAGCTGAAATAAGGAAACGACCCCTTTCCAGAAACAGTCACCACTATCACCTGCCACCACCTAGTGAGAAATACCGTCCAATCACAAGCCTGATGGCACTTTTTATCAGCACTACTCGATTCTGATCTATTGATATATCTCTGTTTGGACTGTCTTCATCACACCATTTCCATCATGGAGAAGTGTCACCTCACCCTCGTCAGCAAAAGTGCAGATGTACAGAGCCTGCTTACTGTGATTCTGTGTCTTTGGACATGTAACAGCAGGAGGGTCAGAGGTGTACTTTATAACATTAACCATGGCTCTATTAGATTTAGCCTTACCAGCTCCAGGGCTGCACTATCAGGCAATCTGACTCACTTGCATGATTCATTTGATTAGATAACCTTAATAATCCTAGTTTGATCACTCTTGCACTGGAAGAAATATAAGACAATAAACATATGAGTAAGCAGATAAATGTCGCGTAAGGATCCCCCCTCACCCCTATATGAATATACAGTATTAGCACAAATAATCGAGCATCTTTGCATCATTAAGCAGTCACTCCACACACTCATCACACTGGTCGTCGGAGTTCTTTTCTTATGGGACCTAGATGTTTGGATCGCATGTAGCCTTTATCAACTTCAGAGAAGCATACCACATACTAGAGACACTGCATTGCCCAGCATGCAGTGGGAATTTGGAAGAAGAAGAAAGCTGCTGGAGAAGGGAACACCTGGGGAGCTGCGGTCACTCCGCGCCACTGCCAGCATGAAGGGAGTACAGTAAGTGACAGGATGGAGTGGCAGATGGACAGATGGATGGAGTATTCATTTTAAGACCGAATCATCTATCAGTGTAACATGTGCTGCTGACGATGTCCTGTCACAGTGCACATTTGCACATACAGTGAAACCTGATGATAAATGAACGATAACACAGCACAGATCAGTGAACATCAATAAAGTTGATAGAACAAGGGAGAAGAAGGACTTGGGTCAATGTGGGATATTAAGGTAATTCATAACACGTTTGTCTGGGTTGTTTTGCAACCCATCCCCCCATACACACCCTCTATTGCTCTCTATCACTTTCTGTTTCTCAGACACACACACACAGAAACACAAACAGAAACACACTCATACACACAAGAAGGAATCATCTCATGGAAAACAAAATGGCATAGAGATAGATAGATAGATAGATAGATAGATAGATAGATAGATAGATAGATAGATAGATAGATAGATAGATAGATAGATAGATAGATAGATAGATAGATAGATAGATAGATAGATAGATAGATAGATAGATAGATAGATAGGGAAGAGTGATGATGGTGTGAATGCTAAGGTGAAGAGGAAAAGTGTGTAGACAGGCAGCAACAGAGAGAGACAAAGAGTGGGGGTGAGTTCATATTGGGGAAGGGGGTGGTGGTGGATGGTGGGAGACTAGGCTACATGACGTTTGTTTCCATGGTGATGGTCTCTCTGTCTCCCACACGTAGGGAGATGGTGCTTTAATGTGTGTGTATTTCTGTATTTGTGCGTACATGTATGTAATGGCATTTTTTTTTCCTCTTGTCAATAAATAACCAAGCTCTTGTTGGCACAGTGGACATTTTATTGATAGTTGAACCACAGCTATGAATGATGCTTGTATGCACTGCCAGCTTAACACTGTGTGATACTGCACACCCCTGTTTCCTTTTGGTGAAGTGAAAGCTGATGGTTTGCACAATAATGACGCAAACCAACACACAGGGTACAGTCTGAATCAAAATACAGGCAGCTTTTCTGTCTAGTCTTATAATCTTAATAGTCTTTACATTATACCGCATTTATGCTTTGGAAATCCTGGGGAGGAATTTGGGACAAGGGAATTACATCTTAAAAATCTTCAGTATAAAACCAAATTCATGCAGCTGTTTAGTCGCAGTTATTTCCACTTTGGTTTCTATTGGCTGATCAAATGAATCGGTTTATTTTCCACCTGTGCTGCTGCCATCAAGTCTTTCATTCACTGATGACTGTAATAATGGATAAAAATAGGAGCGAGTGGGCTGATGTCTTACCATTTGGCTTGGAAATGCTACGATATGATGGAGAGCTTTTAGCTTTATTGAAAAGAGATGAAGATGTAAGAGCCGCAGCTTGGTGTAGAAGCTGAAAATGAATTTGGGGCTCACGTAGCAGGAGAGTATTCAATCTAGGAGACATCTGGGTGTGATAGACATGATAGTGTTTATGAATGCACTGTGTGTGTGTGTTTGTGTGTGTGTCTGTGTGTGATCAATTGTGTGCACGTGTGTTAGTGTTTATGAGAAATGCATGTGTGTGTGTGTGTGTGTGTGTGTGAAACGGGCTGATATCTATGTGGGGCGTGACCGGCATGGAGAAAGGATCCGACTGTCGCGCCAGATCCACTGAGCTGTAGGAGGAAGAGGAGGAGGAGGAGGAGGGCGATGAAGAGGAGGAGAGAGTGGCTTGGGAATGGTCATGAATCTTGAAGGCAACATTGCCACCTGGTGTCAGATCAGGATCCAGGCTCTGCATCAGAAAGAAGATCGGAAGTAAAAACAAGCTGAAAATGATGTGGTGCAGTGTTAAATCTATGAATTAACTTCTTTGTCCACCTCAGCAGAAATTCTGTTTTTGGCTTTTTATAACGCATAGTAGAAAACAAACAACAACAACAACAAATATGAATATCTAATATGCAAAATACAACACACCATTAAAACATACACATGTACAAGTGTCCATTTTGTATTCAATGCCTTCAAAAATGACATAAGGAATAAAAGAGTTGTTGCATATGTTCAACAACCAGAGGGAAAAGATTCAAGTTGCTGTAGCTGGTGTGTTAAACAGGTTTAACCACCAGGTTGGTTTGTTCTGAAGAGCAGGGGACCTCTGAAGATAATTAGGCTCCAGGTAAAAAATGAACACCAGGATCATATGTTTAAAATATATCAATGACTTTATGTTGAACTGCAGTATACACACATGCATACACACACTTTCACTCTCATCTACTTTCAGGCTGACAACCAAACAGTCAATTGAGCATGCAGGACCAGTATCATTCATTTGGAGAATTGGCAGATTTCCATGCCAACATTAGAGCAGATGATTCAGAGTATGCAGCCGTTTCACTCCATTGACTTGATATATCACTGTTAACACCCGCAAGAGCCTCTCCCGCTGTCTGTCTGACTCTCCAACACACACTCCACACAGATATTTGTCTCAGATCTTTAATTAAGTTTCTCTCTGTCTTTTCCAATCAGGCTCTATTTGATGGGATGTTCTTGTGTAAAGATGTGACAAATGAAAAATGATGTTCTTTTTTGTCATTTTGTCAGAAATGCAGTGGCCCATCAGAATTTTAATTTTAGAAAAGCACATCATAGCACCACTGGTTCTCCACAAAGGGACCAAGGGTCTCACTTAATCAGTAGTTTTACTATTGACAATGGGTGAAATGATTGTGGAATGTGAAGGTGCTTACAGTCATAAATGGTCTGACAAGCCCACTTTGTCGAGAAGAAAGAATCAATGACCCAAGTGAATGACATAGAAAAGCACATCGCTAACTGGTGGAGACCAAAGCTGAGCTTAAAAGAAGGCAGTCAGACTTATTTTTGTCAGATACACACACACAAAAATACTCCAAATCAAATCTGTGTCTGCTAATGTGTGACTAGGTTATTGTTGGCCAACTATGGGCAATTTAGAGTTATCAGTTAACACAGAATTACATGTCTCTGGACCTTTTCCACACAGAAAGGTCAGCAGGTTTTAACCCATGACATTCAACATTGAGCTCAATAAGACCTGACTACGCAAATACTGTGTTCACAGCTTGTTGCCCATATAAAGCCAAACAGTCAATACACACAGTGTTGTACATTATGTTAAAATGGATTGCTTCCTTGTTTTTATTTCTCAGTATTTCACTGGTTGATGACAGGTTAATTATCCTGTTTACTGTAACAGAAATCTATGTCTGTTTGGAGTCTGCACCATAGAACAACCACAAGAGGGAGCTCTAGGTTAGTTCATCAGTCAAAGCAGACACCTCAAGCCAGATGCGTACCTCCCCTTAGAGACAGCACTGTCCATCTGTTTGGCGTCCTTCAGCCTTGAGATTGTGACCATCCATAACTGGAAGCTGTCAGCTGTGATTCACAGGATGAATGGCTAAGATCACCCGGGAGTGAAAGGTCACACACTCAACTTCACCATCTCCCCGAGCTCAGGTACAGATATTACAGGCCAATCTTATCTATACTGGGCGATGCAGTCATGGTAACAAATCACGAGGAGCAGGTAGGTGTGATCACTTTAGACCTGTGTCAATAAAACACAGACCTGAAGAGCAGTAGGGCAGATGTAAAATGTGAATATGACAGGGAGGTGTCTTTTTATTATTGTATTATTGTTTGTGTTTTGCTTATATTTACCATATGTAGGGATGTAAGGACTGCAACTTTACAACTTTACATCAGTGCTAGTAACACACTCAGCATCTGTCACGTTTTGTTTGCATATATGATAATTTGACTGACCCTGAGGAAGAAGGTCGTATGCTCCATTTCATCCCCTGATGGTGAATGGAAATTGGAAGGAAAGCTCTGTTCACGTAAGCAATGGAGCGAAGAGGCTGATTTTACATGACTACTCTGGAGTTTCCTGAGGCACTAATAACAGTACATGGTAATAACAAACATGGACTCCAGGTTGAAATGAAAGTTAACACTCAGTATGGGCTACAGAGTGAACCCTGCATCCCATGTGAGGTTTTGTGTGGTTTCCCCATGTGCCAGTTATCCTGATTCATGCCACAATCCAAACACATGCAGGTCAGATGATGTCTAAGTATCTGGTTAGTTGCAGTCTGTGTGTCTGGACCCTCACACACACAAAAGAGTTTAAGACACAAAAGCATTACAACGCAAGCTAAAGATTTCGAAGAAAACGACTTGAGCCACATCTTTCATCATCACCCAACCATTGTTAATGATGCACAAGGGTAGTTAATGGGAACTTTACTTCCCCAATCTACATGATGAAAATTTAGCTTAAATGATAACCCATCAGTAATAATGATAATATCTGCTGCTTTTGTGTTTTACTCCAGTATATGGTTTTGACAAAGTATTGTGTAGTTCATCTACTACTGCTGTTCAGAAAGACTTTTTCTACCACACATCAACAAATGTTTCTTAAAACAACTCCAAAAATGTGTTAAGTCGTTCTAAAAACTGCCAAGGTACAAACTTTAAAATCTGATCTGAAACTTTATCGATGGACCATCACACTGTATACCATTACCTTTTGACTAAGGCTTGTAATGTTTTGAATGAGCTAGTAAAAGGTCAAGTGCTTAATTTCATCATTTTGATTTGTATGTTCCAATCCAAATTTGTTAAGGTCAGAAGGAAATGACTTTACTGGGTTTGCATAACTACTTTAGAGGAGGAGGAGGAGGAGGAGGAGGGGAAATTGAATGAAAGTAAGTGGACACATCCTAAAGGTGTGAGAGATTCTGAAGGAGCGGAAGCTGCATATTTCTGAGGTAAGCTTTGAGTCCCTTAATTTACTCTTTTCT
>OMNW01035281.1:89999-121755 GCA_900303245.1 Selene dorsalis | reverse complement strand
GTGTAAATGATGTGATTCTGACAACATGTTAGTCAGATAAGTTCTGTGTCTCCTTTGACATTTCAATAAAGATAAAGAGAGCCAGAGATAACATGTAACGTGAGTAAAATGTAAAAATGAGAAATGTGACATCTGCTTGTCCAGTCGGTTTATTACGCTGTAACTACATAATCCTAATGTTTCCATATGTTTCCATATTCTAATGGGTCCAGATGTTAACTGTCGTTGTCAGAAATATTTGATGGAAAGCTATATTGCACTAGAGATGGCAGCCCCACCTGTCTTTTTTCACAGCAGATCACTGATAGGACAAATGGCAAGAGTTTTACTTTTTTTGACAGATGTGTCAGACATGAGGGACTGGCTGCTGCGGGAGAGCGATGCGTCTCTCACGTCATCGACTCATTGATTTCCTTTAGCATTTAACTGTTTCACTTTCGAGCTCCACCAGGATCCGATTGCTTGTCTGTTAGTCCTTCCTGTCTTCTCCATTGCTTTCTGTATTTTTGAGTGAGCAGAACCCATATCAGCTCAGTCAGGACACTAGACCTGAGTAATTACTGCCCAGAGCCAGTTTATCCCACTACTCTCCCACTGTACTATCACTTGAGTGATTGGAGCTGCAGGGGTGATCACCAATGTAACAGGTCATTACTCATAAAGGTCTGGACTGGCAATACTGAGTCAAACCTCTACAGAGCTCTTGCTTCAATAAAAGAACATGGATTGCTTATCTGTGATGGTGGCAAGCCCATGGATCATTCCACTGTAGACTGCATCAAGCGTTTACTCATCTGCAGGTCCAAGGCTTTCTTTCTCTGTGCACCACAACGCTAACAATAATACAGATCAGATCATTTCTACATACACAGCAGTTATACTGTGAATGCACTTGACTAAAGAGCTAAGTCTGCATTTGTTTTCACACTGTTTTATATATTTTAGCTTCAGGGAGTGTTGGCTGGATGTGCAAACAAAAAGCATGCCATTTATTTGGCAAAGAAAAATATTTTGTTTGATAAGACGCAGGGGGCGGTGACATTCGATTGTTTAATCTTTCTTCCTTTGTTGTTGTTTAAAATTAAAGTTATCATGTTGTTCCTCATCAGTCATTGCACTGCTTAATGCAGACTCATGGGCTTAACCTCTCCTGGTGCTGAACATGCTCATTACATTTCTCTCTCATCTTTGAAGGTAGCAAAGTGGTGTGTATGCTGAAAAGCAGATGTCTGAACGCCATTGCCTTTACTCCAGACGGGCATCGTAGACTTAGAAGTATTAATGCCACATAAATAATCTCTAATAAAAATGAACGTGCCTAGTGGATAATTGCAGAAATCATATGTCTTCCAATCTCACCTCTACATCTGTGTCCCTCCTCTTCATTGAGAAAATGATCTTATAATACATTTACACTGAAGTATATATTATAATTTTAGGATTATGGTGCAATGCTGCTACATCTTAAAATGTCAGGTCACCTGAGTGTGAGTGAGTGAACTATATTGCTTTTTTTCAGATATCTTGTATATCAAAGATTCCTCTTTGAGGTTGGAAACTGTCATTATGTCTCTGAATGTAAGTAAAGTCATCTTAGTTTTTAATGTATTGTATTGTATGTATTGTAATGGAAAATGTTTATGTATTTATATCTGTAATTATATATTGTTTTCAGCAGTTAAATGCTGGGTTATCATTCCATAGAAATAATAATAATAATAATAAAACAGTCATACACAGATGTGCCTGTATGATCAGAGAATTCAACATTAGGGTGCGTGATAGAGAGAAAGACGTAGATATGGGACAGCCAATTATTTCCCCTGCTCGGATACCTGCACATTACATGGTTAAATAAGCAAAACATCTAATGGAAGAAGACAGAGGGGCCATGTAATCAACACGTCAAATTACAACTCACTTTGATAAAATATTTGAATTGTCTCGTTTCATAAATTAAATCACTTGTCATATTTTATCAGGACACAAAGTCACACAGTCCATCAGCCATCTAGGTTACACACTGAGCCCCCATCTAGATGATGATGAAAATGCTTGCAAGCATAACAAGTGTAATTCAGTTGCAAGATGCTCATTTTACAAAATGTCAGAACTCCAACCAGTTTCAGGCATTTCATGAAAGGAGCACAATGCCTTCAAAAGTACATAACAACATGGTCTGTGCATGAAAAGAGCCCCCCCATAGAGTAAGATGAACAATAGTTTTACCAGCAGTTAAAGTAGTAACGGTGCAAAAAAAAAACCAAACAAACAAAAAAACCCAGCAATATTTTAGCTGTCATCTATTTATTCTACTGTTGTTGAGCTGTTAATTGGTGGTGGAGTTATTTTTAGAGCACGGCCTGACAGTGACTAAACTGGTGTTTTCTCTCACTGTGTCACCTCCATACAGGGTACTGAGATCAGGAGCAGTGGGGTTACACAGTAAAAATAGGTGTCATCTTAATACTGACGAAAATCAAGCTGAGCCCTTGGGCTGATTTTTTTTTCTTTTTTCTTTTTTTTCTTCTTTAAAGAAAAACTAAAAAGTATTTGCTTGAATCCATTTTCTATTCCTGAGATCCTGACCCATGTTTCATACATCATGTCTCAGTGAGAAAATTGTTATCAACACTATCAGTGGCTAAATGTAGTAAAACCAGAGTTATAAGAGTGCATGTTTAGTTGGGTTTTTTTTTAACACAGAACTCTTTGTCTGACGCATAGCGCAGGAACCAGACTCCATCTTCTCACAGGGCATATTTATTTAAATAGTCAGAGACTATTTCTTCAGTAGAAAGTAGTCCAAAGAAAACTGTTCACAGTGAGATCTGTGGATTATAATGAGTAACTGGGGCATTGTCTCTGGAAAGAGATGCCACTGTGGAGTTTTTCAAATATATTTTTTCAATAGTTTGAACATCACAAACAAATTCCATTTGCCTCGTATACAGCCGACTGAATCTCAGAGGTAGATGTCTCAAGAGCCGGACAAATAAAAACAAATATCTACATATGAAAAACGTTTTTTTTGTTGTTGTTGTTGTTTTTGTTTTTTTGTTTTCCTATTTTCTTTCTTTCTTTCTTTCTTTCTTACTCCTGGCTGTCTATGTAAATGAGTTGCAAAAATACCTCTTCAAAATTCACAAATGTAGTCTAAAGATGGCATCATGCTAACTTAATATAGCCAGGTGAGATAAAAGATGATATTCACCCAAACATAGAGAAAATGAAAATGCTGTCATATTGCAGTCACCTAGTCTCTCATTAGAAACACAACTCATGCTTTTATATTCTCATCCACTATTTCTTTTAGCCTTTCCCCAAATCCCTTTCTTTCCTTTTTAGCAAAGCAGATTGTTGAACACCACCTATCATCATGTATCATCAACAGTCACACGGTTGCTTCCTGTAGCCAACCTGTCTATGGGCACGTTCTGGCCCTCCACTCCACAACATTATGCCCACAGTGTGAGGGCAGTGAAGTGTGTATTGGCTGACGCACTCTTGATATTGACTTTGAATGCGAAACAGTGAGGGGTAAGTGTTTTAAAGCTTGACACAAGACTCACAAGAAAATTAACTTACTGCCCCGCAAAGAATCCTATAGCACCAAATCTTGCATATTTTCAGCTGCTGGAGAGAAACATAAATGCATCATTCATCACCCACTTCTTCTTTGAGATTACAGGAAGTGTGAACAGAAATACAAAGCCATCTTAGATCTAAAAATCAGTGTTCAGACCGAAAGCATGGATCAAACCTAACTTACAGACCTACTATTATAGTATTAGCATCATTGGATTGGATTGTTCGGTTATCATTTTTTATCACAAACAGTACGGAAACCTCGAAACCAACCAGCAAAGATTAATGAAATGTCACCAGGAGACAATCCCTGTAGGTTTTCCAGAGATGACACAACTTTGTGGACTCATAAAATTCCAGTTCAGGCTTTTATATAAAAGTAATCTTCAGTTCATTAATTTAAGTTGACATTTAAGAACCTAAAATTGTTCCCGTATCACTTCTGAATTACCACTGAAACTGCCATTGTGTCTATAAAGTCAGTTGAATTTTCGCTCTTTAATAGATCACCTTTCTTTCATCACAGCATCACATGTCTGGACCCTGGATTTATTTATTTATTTATTTATTTTTAATCAGATACGACTGAACTGTGCAGTGTGATTATAAAGAAGTAGCAAAGGTAAGCTGTGGGAAATGATGTGTTTCTGTCACTTTCATCTCCATCTAGTCTGTGCATTTCCAGCAGTAGTAGCATAAATGCTATTTATTTCCACAGGTTAACCATTAGGTGATCCAACAGAAGAGATGAATGCTCTGATGAGTAACTGATTATGCATGCATTTTATATTAAAAATTGCCTAACAATATAATATACTGTATCTCATCATTGAGCCCAGCACATTTTTGTAATGACAGAGCACACACACTGATAGATGCGTATTTTAATCTCTCGAGGAGGTTGTTTCATCAAAAGGCACTGCAACACTCTCCTCTGGAAATGATGTTTATTTTCAATGCTCACATTGACATTATAGGGGATCTCTTATTCAGTGCAGCATGCTTGTAAAAATGTAGAAACAAACACATACAGTGCATAAAAGACTGCGTTACTAAACAAACACAAAAGGACGCCCAAATGGCAATCCCTCAAAGATTTCATTTCTGGGATTTGAGTCCTGTAGCTGTTCTTTTTTTCCATTTTTTTTGAGTTGTTTTTGTTGTCGGTTTCAGGAGAGAGTGTCTGTTGTTTCTCAAGAAATTGGGATTTTGAGCATTTTAGAGAAAAGCCATTAATGTAGTATTGTTCATTTTCGCATGTGCACACTGGTAATGCTGGTGTGATTAAAAAAAAATACTGGTTGATCCCTGTTGAATAAAAAAAAATATTAGTTGATCCCTGTTGAATAACTATTTGTGATACATGCGGTTGGGTCAGAGCTTTACAGCAAGATAGAAACTAACCCAAAATAAAGAATGTGATTAAGGAGGTGTTTGCTAAATGCTGGAAGCCAGATCTGATTCCAATTTGTCAGCAAGAACTAATAAACGTGTCACTTGCACTGTTTGAGATGTGGCTCAGCTCCACTAATGACAGTCGCTACCGATTTAGCCTCAGCTAGCTCTGTAATTAACCGGATGATTTTCAGGTGGTCTGTCGCAGCGTCAGTGCAAAGAATGGGGCAATCTTGACACGTGACAGCGTAATGAAGGCGTATCTCTTCAGTCAGCACGAGCAGTAAAAGTGTTTATTATACACAAATTATCAGCTAGCTCTATAGTCATTAGGTGCTCTTAATGTGCACGTGTCCTGTTTATGATTCTGACTGCAATTAACTCTAATTTAAAGGGCTTGCTGTATGAGTACCAGTGAGTCACTGGAAAAATCAGTGGGGAGGATGATAGAGGTTTGCTGACTATTAGGCTGGTCTGTGATTTAAAACTGGTGTAATAATGTTTTTCAAAGTTTACTAATCAAACACTTCTATTAATCCCTGAGGATGTCCTAAATGTAAATTAGCAAAATACTGTAACTTAGCTCCCATACAGTGCTTACTCTAAGTATGCATTTACAGATGAGAAACATTGTGTATGGATTCCTTAGAACATTGGAAAGGTAGAAAGGTAGGCTAGGTTTCAGGACAACATCCTATAGTAGGACATTGTACCTTCTTCTCTAAGTGCACAGGGCGGCGCTGTTCAAGCTGGGGAGGCTCAGTTCCATCTAGCCAAGCCCTGATGCCACGTTGTCCCACTTTCATGGATGGCCTTAATCTCTGCCTTTAGCTGAAGCAGATTAATCCCGACAGTGCTGACATTATCTCCTGTTCTACACTGTGACACTGGACACAGGAGGAACTCCCCACCCTAAGCTCAAACATCACCTCTGATGCCACTGATCTCAATCTGGAGTCAACGAATAACTCTTAGGCGTTGATCACACACACATCTCTAAGCTGTATTTACTGTATGTTCTTTACAATAACAATGTTTGAAGGACTGAAAATATTCAAAGATTGAGTGTCGCAACATGCATGAATAAATGTAGCCCATAATGCATACAGTACACTTGAGTTAGGATGCTAGCAAGTAAACTGTCCATTGCATGGATTGTGCTGTTGGGCGGCTTAAACGTTCTGTGTAACATTCAGAAAAGCCTTGATATTAATGACACTCACTCTCTCGCTCTCTGTAGGTCAGTACGAGGGAGGATCCTGTGTATCAGCCAAAGCACTAACGTGACACCTGAGAGTGATCATGACGGACCGGCATCACGTCGAGGTAACCAAAATTACAGTGTTATTATGGCTTAACTATCAACTACATTTGCCATACAGCACTGTCAGAGTGCTAAAATGAACTGTGGACATGGGTATTGAATGTATCTGGCAGTGGTTTGACATGACAAACCTGAACTAATGTCACGTATAAATAAATAATAGCAGTGCTGAATAATGTTAGACTGGTGCACATCAAATCTAGAGAGTCACTGCCTCTAAACAGGCAACAGACATTTTGTCTTTCCAGTGTTAGCAGACTCCATTTTGAAGCTGATGTTTGTTAGTGTTGTACACAGTTGGCGCTGTGGGGGAGTGAAGTGGAGGCATCGAGGTCAGGATCAGGGATGAGCGTAAACATCACATCTTTTGGATGTTCCAAGCCCTGAACATGTTACATAGTGCATGTCAAGTTGGCTGATTAAAGGTACTGGGTGGTAAATATTTACCACATTGTTGCGACTTGCACTATGCTGTGGCTAAAAAAACTGTGGACTACAGACTGCTACTGGTGCACTCTGACAAACATTTTCCATTAATTATCTTTATAATTTATAAGCCAGGAGCTGTTTTATGTAGCGTGACAGATTACCATAATAATGATGGAGTACAGTGGACGGTGGCCCACTGGAAAACAGCTTTTATCATAGGAATGAAAGATCTTCCTCTTAACATGGCAGTAACCTTGATGCAGGCGTTGTGCGCTCTTGTTGCAGAACTTGCAGAACTATAGGACCTTTATTATCTCATATGCAAATGCATTAACAGTGACACAACAGCAGGTTTTGAACAGATCTCAGTTATAGAAAAAAGAAGAAGAAACGTGAAGACTTTATTACATTTTAACACTTTTCTCCAAGAAAACAAATGCATGAGAAATAAGGTAACACAAAGTGAAGTAATGAAGTAAAATTGCTGTTAAGACTTATTTTATTATTAGCCCTGGCCGACACTGTTGTAAATACAAACTCAGTAGATGTTTCAAATAGATATTATATAGTCATGTAATCACCATTTAAATGTACATATTATTGCTGACTTTGCAATGCCATCAGGAGACATTTCACAGAGATGCAGCTTATGTGTAGTACAATAGCAACAATGACTCATAGTTATTGCTTAAGGACAAAGCACAGAGGGCCACACATACATTTTAAACAGTCACGTGGATAAACATATTTTTTAGACCTGGGCGCTCTTTATTGACCATCTCTATTTGCATCACTGTTACTCTATCACAGCATTTTGTGGCTAACAGGATCATATTGACTAAAAAGCCTATCTTCATGACAGAGAATGGTCTGCAGCATCTGAAATGACTAGAATTGCTTTCACACCTTCCCACGCTGTAGCATTTGCATTTGCATCATTTTTGGATGAGGCACAAGCAGTGTTTTTTTTTCTTTCTTTTTTTTTCATTACTCTGTTCTTGATTATGCATGCAGTGCCTGAAGAGCTCGCACTCTGAATATGATGCTTAAGATATTCCAAACATTTGTATGTCTATGATAATATAAAGCTTCATAGCTCTATAGTAAACAATGAACAATGTAGTAAGTCACATTATATAATTTATGATGCATGGATCATGTCAAAGGAGCATTACAACAATAGCACATTTAATAAATTGTCAAAGAACATATCAGGGGTCAGGGGTTAGGGTTAAAGGTTTTAGGCCCCTTGGGGGAGGGGTCATTTGTGTCCATCATGTTAATCACAGGATATTTAAGGAGATCAGGCAAGGAGGGCCAGAACACAAACTCAATAATTAAAACAGGAGCTATAGACCTTTTTCCCTGCTATGGATTTTCACCAGCCACTTGTTATTCACAGCACAACCTCTGGACACCCAGACTCAGGTTATTCCAAAATAAATGAAAAGCCTTTGCCAGAACTTATTTATTAGCAAAAAAGGTAACAGAAAACATCAAAGATAAAAAAGTTTTTCTTTTTTCCAGACCAGAATTTTTTGCATATATTGGATTCAAATACAGATTTATCATTAAAATAGTAAATCTAATTCCACTTTCAGTTGGCAAATATGGCTTCAATTCTTTAAAAAAAAACAAAAACAAAAAAAGTTTATGGAGACAGGCCACGAAAAAGTTGATACCACTTAGATTGAAGATGGCGTTATTATCTTTTTCTTTCAAAAATGTGTGCAGAGAGGCAGTCAGAATTTTTATCTAATATTTGTGTGTGTATAAAAATAAATAAGCAAATTAAAACCTTTTTATTTGTTTCAAAGCATCAGATGTCTGCTATCTCAGTTTCTACTCAGATGATCACATGCTCTACCAGGCCACCATGATTCTAAAGACCTATCTGGGCTAAGGATTAGGGCAATATCTGACTTTAATTATATTCATAAAAACACAAGGGGGGAGGGCACATTTGCCCTATTGTGATATCTATCTATTGAGCCATATGGAGAAGATTTTATACCATCCTTCACCAGCGGCAGCCACTGGTAATGAAGACACTCATCCCCCGAGGAGCTTCCATCTTTGCTGTCCTGCCTAAGATTGAATCACAAACACAGCTGAAGGACGCATCCCCATCTCCTCCCAGCCACAAGACCATTGCTGTCACTGGACTGAGAGATAACTGGCTTTACCAAGCCTGTCCTTTATGTGAATGTCAAAGTATCCATGCAGGGGCCATGACACACCAGCATGAGCCACTATAGCCTGCTGTCAACCCTCCCTCGGTGGTGAACTGCCTTAAAAGAGGTGACGCTCACGTACCTTGAATCCCCAGCTGTTGTATCCAGGCCACATGTAGTGCATATAGGATAAAACGACATCAAATCCAAACCTGGTCTGTTGTAAAACAAAAGAAATGTCTCTTTTCTAATGGGCTACTTCACAGTTATGACTGTTCCTGTTAATATTCTCAGACCTTTAAGCACCTCATCATCTCTTGTAGATGGTGCAGCAGAGACAGAGACACCCATGTTTCTCAGGCTAAGCTCAGATTGTTGATGTTGACTCAGATTTGCTCTGTGAGCAGTGACACTGCACGCGTCACTTCATTCCTCCGTTCAGCCTCAGTCACCAGAGATGAAGTCAGACTTCAGTGGATGAAATTAATTGCTTAACCTCTGCAAAATCGTCTGCCAATAAATTACGCAGTGAAATGACTTATCATATACATCATGTTCATATCACCAGAAGTTTTGTCTGTCACACTGAGAGAGAGAGAGAGAGAGAGAGAGAGAGAGAGAGAGAGAGAGAGAGAGAGAGGGGGCTCAGAGATGATACACAACTCTGTGGAAAGAAATGCAGCGTAGCTATATCATGCAGCTGTGTGTTCAAGTGCACTATGCCGCAGCTGTAGCACTAATATTAGTCCCCAACAGAGGCAACATCCATACAATGATTTTCTGAAAAACAAAAGACACAATGAAAGTGTTTGCAATTTTCTTCCAAGTAGCTTTGTGGCTGTTCATCCATATTCCGGTATTGTTTCAGTAACGTGAAAAAATGACAGAAGAGAAGACAAACATCATATTCCACTTTTTTTACTCTTCCTATATGAAAGCTATTTCATTTATGTTCATTTGATATTGTAAAAAACCTGTTCAGACTTGATCTCTGCAGCCCCCGAACTGCACTGCAGAATTAACAATCCATCAAATGACAAAAGTAAAAATAAACACGTCAGGCCAAAGCAATACACATATTCATGCTAACGGCATGCTGTGTGGATGAATGGTGATGTTAATAAGAGCAGTCACACTTGAGTGCAGCTGGTTCACATCATCCCAGTATTGGTTCAGCTTTAGTTCAAGTTCCCATTCTCCCATCATCTTGTCGGTCTGGAGGATATCTCTGGTTTGAAGAAAGTGAAGTGATGGCTGTGCAAGAGAGAGACACAAAGATTGTAATAATATTCATCTGAGAGTCATTCAGAAGAGGTGGAATATATTCCCAGTAAGTGGGGGCTGTAAAATCATCTGACTTAAGATGACCGTTCTGTCTTGCAGTAAATATTTTAAAATACGAAACCCTGGAGGTCAAAGTATCAATTTACATTCCCAGTGTTGTAGAACACCACCAGTGAGTTTACATTCATAACTGATTGACAGTACTCTTCATTCAGATTCACATTTCAACCTCCAAGCATGATTACCTACGCGCATGCAAACACACACACACACACCATTGTATGCCACGTATAAATAAACATACTGTACAATATACAAATGCGTTACTTTCAACAGAGGAGCTTATTGAAGGCAGCAAATCTAGGTAGAAACACAAACCCAAGGTAAATGGCATCTTTCATTTTGCGAGCCCACCTTGAATTAATCCCATTTAAGGGTTTAGCTACAGTGTGCACACCAGTATTCACTCACAGTAATCCATATCACACCCACATACTTTGGCGCACATAGACTTGTGTGCATGCATGCAGATACACACGCGTCCGTGCATACTGTCACACCCACATGTACACTTTCATGGAAACACACACACACAGGTGCAATTTCTTTTATGTAACCACAACAGAAAAGCTCTTCCTGCAGATATAAAAAACACTTCTTTGCTGTAAGAGTTAATCCATTTTATCTACAAGAAGACAAAAATCTGGACCATCTCTTGTCACTTGCATCTTTATTCTTTGGTGAGACACATGTAATGAACAGATCTTCCCTATGGTCCACAAACACAGTCTCACAGAAGGCTTCTCTTGGACATTATTGAAAATAACAACAGAGATGATGCCCGTTCTTTTTCCTATTTAATTCTCATAAATATTCAGCAGCCAGGTCTTAGATGTGTCTTCTGTGAGTGGGAGTGCAGGTGGATAAGAATCTGTACATGAAACACAAATGAATGAAAGAGTAGCGTGACTGTCTCCAGGGCTCTATACCCCCACCTTCAGCTTCAACACAGCCTCGGGGCAAAATGAGTGAGAGCTGTAGACTTGAGGAGTGCAAAGGAAGCTAAGAGGCGCTCAGTAAGTACTCAAGGTTAGGTTTCATCTCACCTCTTAAACATATATTCCTCTGGCACTTGTGTACCTCCCTGCGTACCCTACATACGAACATGTATACAGTTGCACTGCTGCTCACTGGCCTTTGACTCAAGCAATGCAAGGAAAAGAAATTACCCACAGAAATGCTCTGGGATACAGTGTTTAGTGTTGCTGGGGGGTGCAGTAGTTGTTTATGTTTTTAAATGTGTACTATAACTAATGTATTTTTTTGGTTTTTATAATCCTTTGTTATAATGCTTTGTTAGTTTTAACTCTGTCCTGGATTAAGTTCAATGACTTACATTCACTAAATTTAAGATTAGAAATGTCTACAAGGAGATCGGTGCAGATCTGACAGATGATTTTGTACTAGAATTAATCATACCCACAGCTGATCCCTCTTTTTTGACTGTGTTGTTTAAGTTGATTTTTATTGCAAATATCTTCATCATATAGAGGTGGTTTCAAAAAAAAAAAAAAAAAAACTGCACAGAAAAGCTCACAATGAAAAAATAGTCTTTACGTTACCCAACCTATTAAAAACCTGATATGAATCACAATCCAAGCTGTTCAGGAGTGGATACTCAATTTCCACCCAGACACAATGTTGAGGGCAGGTGTTAGGTCTGATTGCTTCAGTGATCATTCAATTGTCTGCTGTGTATGGAAAATCAAACAAACTAAACTGCCACTAAGACTAATCAAAAATAAGACAATGCAATGGATTGAATTTGAATTTATTTATCAATGATTTGATCTCCATAAAATGGGGACAGATACCAATTGAGACCTTATGGCATTTTCCCTATGCTGAGTTAATTGATGTTGTGGACCAATATGCTTCTTGGAAAACTGATAGAGTCGAGGGTAAATATCTCCCTTGGATTAGTGCAAATTTATTTGGTTCTTTAGGCAGAGGGACAAAGCTTGGTCAACATTCTGCCAAGACAGAGAATTGCTGATCGGGACGTATGCAGGCAGCTGAGAAACATGAACAAGACTAAAAGTCAAGATGCAAAATCTAACTAACTTAAAGGGATATAGAGTAGAACACCCCCTGGAGAGATCAAGTTTGCCGACTGCAAACTTCTCTAGTTGTAGTGACTTCAGCACAGACAGCCAGATAGCAACATACTGCTGTCTTTGGAGATATGAGCCAACCTCGATCAAAAAAGCCACTCATAGCCACAAATATTGTTCAGAACAGCACCATACTTCCTCAACAGTACAAATAGGGTCCCAGGACATAATACGAGGCATCAAACACCTGCTAGCTTTACCTGGTTTCTATTGAAAAGGTACAAAAACAGAACTCACGCTTTCTCCTCCAGCTGTTTCCTACTAATGCAGCAGCTCTAATAAGTCGATTACCGAATGCAGTAGAAAAGTAAGGAGTCCAGTGACGTTTAATAGTTTGAACAACTCAACTCTGTTCATTTCCCTTTCAATACTCGCTAGTTATTGTTAGAAACAGACAGGGAAGACAGATAGGAACACTGATGCATTCGGTAATCGACTTGTCAGGGCTTTCCCACAACTAGCAAGCAGCTGGAGGAGAGTGGATGAGTTCTGTTTTTGTCTCTTTTCAATAGAAACCAGGCAAAGCTAGCAGGTGTTTGATGCCTCGTATTATGTGCTGGGACCCTATTTGTACTGTTGATGAAGTATGGTGCTGTTCTGACCATTATTTGTGGCTATGAGTGGCTTTTTTTGATCGCGGTTGGCTCTTGGCTACAAAGACAGCAGTATGTTGCTATCTGGCTGTCTGTGCTGAAGTCGCTACAATTTATTTACCAATTAACCACAATTAACACATTTCAGGATTCTCTTTAGTCTAATTCTAAAAAATATTGGCTCTAAAATAAAAGACTTATATTTGATCTTTGGTAGGGGAGACAGGGGATGGTTGTAACCTGGGTCAGTTGTAACACTTCCAATTTCTCCAATCCAACAAGTTATGAATCATCTGATTCACTCTGTATATGCTCAGTTTAGTCCTTCTTCCAAAATGCGCGTGCCTGGTCTGCGAAACTAGAGCCCTTAATGTTTAAACTCTCTTTCAAACACTGAAGTCAATTTGGGTTATGATGCTCTACATGAATCGCACAATTGCTTTACAAAAATTTACAGAAATTTTAAACTTACTGCACTTTTCACACTTACAGAACCTTGATGCAGTCTAACAATTGGTATTAGGATTAGACTTGATTCTGCTGAACAGCCTATAACAGAATGCAGATTTGTCCCTTTTTTACTCATCACTGCACAATATATGATGCACTTAAATGGCCAGACTTAAATTTATATTTAGATGTATTTATATCAGTAATCTTCATTATTTACAACATTATGTTGTACCATTTAATTAAATTATCAAGTGGATCTATTTTTATGTCCCTTGTTCTTATAAAAAAAAAAAAGCTAATTAACTTTAATGTTTAAATGAGAAAAACATACTTGCTCATTTTAGATCCATTTAAGCACAACCTTATTTTGAGACGCAGTGCACCTGTTGTGAATGAAGCTGCCTCTTTTTATGTCTATCTGATGTTTATACCTTATTGTATGTTGTGGTCTACTCCTACTCTGTATTATTATTAACCTATTATTTGCCACTTTGACCATCTTGTTACTGGTTGTCTGCCTGTAAGTTGTCATATTGATAAGTAGTAGGCCTGTTTTATTTTAATCTCTTCTGTCATTCCATGGCTAGTGTGTAATGTTTATGATATAAACTGGGACACCCTCAAACATAAGCTAGTACATCTCAAGGAGTTCATCCTAAAAAAGACATTTGAATACACAGGAGCATCATCACATGTTGCCCAGTAGGAGTGGATAATTTAGCAGCAAATTATGCTTATTGTTATACTGACACTGTTCAAAGAGGGCTAGTGAATTATATTGAGTACTTGATGACTATTCATTTCTCTGCAATTCCATTACTTTTTTTTTTTTTTTGGCTTTCAATTGAATTCTTGTAATGGCACATTAGATGCCACTGAAAAGACACTAAGTGTGCTGTGAAATGCCTTTAATGTTGAGATGGATCAGCCAATTAGCCATTGTATCTCACAGCTTGTTATTCAAATTCACTAGAGTGAAATCAAAATGGAGTGTGTCAGAAAACGCCATCATTTAGTGCTGCAGCCTACCTCACCATTCCACAAAGCAGTAAATCCACTTACACAGCATGGATCATCACACATCCTCTAATATTTGATGAAGAAAAGGAAAGTGGAGGTTATATGGAGATGTTAGATATTTATAAAAAGAAAAAAAATTAAACACAATGTTACTATTCTTTCAGATTGTTCCAAGAAAGTTTCCTGTTGAAGAGGAAATCCACTTTGCAGCAGTATTGGTAAGTTGATATAGTTTGTAGCTTGTACTTTTTAACATTCTGAATCACCTGTGTCTTTCTCACTATGTATGCTTTATATTCACATCCCCCACCATATATTTTCCTTGAAGAAAAGACAGATTCTGATTACTCTGACTTCCACTGGTTTCCTTGCAAATTTCATGGAATCAAATCTTAAAATGTATATGCTAAAAGCTTACAGTCTGTTCTGTGCAGCGGGTTCACATAATAAACTATAACATCAGGGAGTCCAAATCTGGACCAATCCTTCATAGTGTTTTCTCCACTATGCATCAGCTTGAATTTCTTACTGTCAAAATGCAAGAAATTGAATTGGTTTTACAACTGAACTCAAAATAGTCAACTCAAATTGCCTTCAAAGAGCTTTTATAATTGACAATTAGCGTTGTGTGTTCTGCTGCTTTTGTGAATCCTTCTTTGGCCATCTCCCCTACAGTCATGGAGCTTCAGGACTTGGCATTTGAATACAGGGCCTGGAAGACACTGGCTAATTAGTTCCCGAGGAAGAAGCAATCCATCTTCCTTAGGAAGTGATGTGTCCACTTCTGCAGCTGTGGTCAGTGCACTTTAAATTAGAACATCTTAAACTGAGGAGAAAATAGAGCAAAGTAAAATAAACAGAAAACTACAAGGAAATAGTTTTTTTTTTTTTTTTTTTTTTACGACTGCTTTAAAAACATGTACAACACATTCCTGCTGTACAAAGACAAACCAACTGACAGCCAAAGTTTCAATACTTACATTATACACAGGATGATAACTTAATCATTTGCTATTTCCATTTTCCACATTTTGTAAACCTTTGCAAAAGCGTTGCTTGTCTTTCTGATTGAAATTAAACTCACTGATTAGTAAAAGCCTGGCCTGGGGATGGTTGGCTCTCCTTTGGTTCCAGATTTTTAGATCCAGTTTAAGAATGTTAAACATTTGCATGGAAAGTGCATGAATTAATTTTTACATGCTGTAACCATCTCCTACAACTGGAAAATAACATGTACAGTGGAGCCTACATGGCAGGTCACGATACTTTATTTATAATAGACCCTTAATTTACATTCTAATGGCTCTAATTATGAGCATGTTTCACCATGTTTGCATGGTATCACTGTGTAGTAGTGTTTAATTAATTCAAGCAATAAGATAATAACCAGACACATTTACATTTCTATGTTACATTTATTGCAAAGTTATTATAATTATTAGAATATGAGATATCAGTGTTTTCATTTATTCCAAGCAAGCTTTGCCAGGTATGGAAATCACTGATGCTTAACCTTCCACTGCCGAATTTAACATTTTCAACCTTAAGACGTAGCAAGAAAAAAAATGAGGTGAATATAAAGAAGGATGATGAGTGTGTTGTTATCAATTTATCAACAATTCTGTTACAGTTTACAACGATGGAGAGAAAGGAGATACAGAGAATGGAGTGGAGTGGAGTGTGGTGGTAGAGATTGTTGCCTGCTGTGTCGTCGTTATGCTCTTGCTGTCCAGACTGTCAAAAAATATTAGTATTAAAGTGCAGATCTGAATCCTAATCCCAATAAATATGATTGGGATTCCAAAATTGCTGAGAAGTCCAGCTCCAGCTGCACCTCGATATGGTTGTGCTTGTTGTCAGTTTATTAAAAACAATTACAATTAAGAAATACACTCTTTGCAAAATCTGATCAAAGACATACTGTGGATTCTGCTGATTTTCTTTATGAATATGTGAGGGTGTTGCCCATGTGTAATATGCAATTCAAGATGTCATTCTTCCTTTCCATGGTATTAAAAAGTAACGATAATATTAATATAATTACATGTTATGTGTGTAATATGAGTTTCATTTTGCCTTTGATCATGTATTCTGCTACAGAATAAGCACAGTATGTGTCCATTTAATGTGAAAATAAGCTTATGTAATATGTCTCATTTTGTCTGTGCTTCAAAGTAAAAAAAAAAAAAGAAGAAGAAAAAAAGGAAAAGATGTGTACTTCCAGTATTTTGCTTTGTTGTGTGCATTTAGTGCAATAAATGAAGCTATAAGTGAACTGTGGTCAGGAATGCCACTTCTACATGCAGGGTAAGACGAAGGGGCCCATCTGCAATGAAGATCTGAGATGGAGGCAAGCAATCAAAGCTGACTAAAGGCATTACCAAGTAATGAGTCAGTGGGTGGGGGATCTTCCTCCATCTAGAGTTATTGGCTGAGGACTGTTTGTGTAACTTCTAATCCTCAGAGTGGGAGTTTATTGAGGAGAAAATAAGTTTACTGCAGAAAAACTATAAGCGTGTATTTCAAGCATGAACTTGAATGGCTTCTAAATGCAGAGAGGGGACAGCAGTATGCCTTATTCAAATTGCCTTTGTACCAATGCATAAAAGCCAAGTTATCCATTAGGCACATAAAGGGATGTGTTGTAGTGGTTCACTTCAAAGTTGAGAAAAATACAAAATGAAATACATTCCTGACATGACATTTGACAATGTTGTTCTGAAGCAAATATGCTGAATTTGAATGATGAATTTTGATGCGCAGAATGGTGTGTGAATTTCAAAATGGTAAAGTCATGTTTTGATTTTTGTGTCCACTACAACAGTGACAACAGAAATAACAATGATAATGATTACAACAAGGACAACAAAAACAGCAAAACAAGCGATCAGATATACCAAATGTGCATACTAGTATGTTAAGGGTAAATGAATTGATCAGTGTTGTGAGAATAGAAAAACCCTTGACCATGCATAACCCTGCCTTAACCCTGTAAGAATAAAGTTTACATATTAAATTGCAACAGCAAATATATTTTGGAGGTAACACAATGGCATCTGAATTCTGCATTTGTTGTCAATATAATGAGGAAAGTTGGGATTCTGAAAGCTGTGAAGCGTTGATACTGAACATACAAACGTAAACTTGGCTTACTAACACAGTGACCTGTAGCAGAATCTGTCAAAAGAGGGCAAAGAATCTGCAAGATGTTGGATTTTGTTCATTTAACAGCACAATTTCAAACCAACAAAATATTGAGAGCAGCTGTCGTCAGTTGTCTATGTCACATCAATGTTGGTGTTAGCTTTTTGTTCTGACGTTGAATTTTGGTCACCTGACGTCACAACCTCCTTTAACCCAAGAATTACTGTGTAATGATAGTGGTGGCCAGATGTGTACATGTAGGGAACCCATATCTAATGCTGAAATACAATATAGCAACAAAAGCATCATCAGTGGTTATGTTTGAAATACAACTATCTATTATTTTTAATATTAATTTACATTTAAAGGGGAACTATGCAGGATTTTGGCCGTAATTATACAGCTTTGAATCACTCTGATGGTTAAGTGAGTTGTTATGGGGAGAATGGGGGCTAGGGTTAGGGTTAAGATCTGGGACATTGGGGCGATGTCCCAGATCTTGGCCATGGGTAGAGCTATGACCTCATCTCGCGAGAAAACGGACTGCTGTACGGCAGGAGGACACAAACACAAGCCCCCAAGCTAGTTACCAGCTGGTAATAAAAGGAAGACAATGAGAGCTTAGTTTCACTGGTGTTTACGATGCCGGAGCCAGCGAAAGAGAAGAGATGACCATTGTCACAGGAGGCGAGGAAGAGGAAACAAGCATCTGACCGAGCAAGAAGTCAGACACAAGTCAACGTCGGTTGAGCTTTCACTCGACCAAGACAACGATCCAGAATCCAAAACCGAGTTCCAAGCAAAGGTATCCAAAAAACAGTTCCAATTCTCAAATTCAAAGTTCAGGCAAAAGGTCAAAACCACAGACAGGAGTTTAACATAACTTACTAAACACTGGAACAGAACAGGCAACAAACTGGCAGGATCTGGCAGAGCCTGAAGGGCACACTGGCTTAAATACCCCTAAACCAAACAACTCAAGTTAAGAACAGGTGTGCTCACAAAATGGAGGGAAATCAAACAAAGACAGGAAGTTGCAGGATGAAGCCAGGAGCACATGGCTGTCGAAAACAAACAAAGCACATGACTTGATCACATGACATTCCAAATGTAAACAAAAACATGTTGCCTAGGAACAACAAACAAGATCACTAACAGACAACATTCCCCGATGACAAAATCTTGTGTGTTGAATATCAGCCTCCCCATGACATAGTGCTGTACAGAACTGCAGCACATCCTTCATTTGGAAAAACAAATTAGTGATACACAAACAGGATAATAGGCGTATGAATACATTTTACCTAAGATGAGATTTGAAGAAAACTTTAATTTATTCTTCCATTTTGACTGTTGTGTCTGTACCTATATGGATGTGCATGTGTGTGTATGGGCATGCGAGAAAGGGGTGAAGAGGAGAGGGGGGGTTGAGAGCATAATTACATGCTTTCAGGCATAAGCAAGCAAAGTGGTTACCGTATTGCTTTGGTGGAAGTGAATTAAAAATTCTGTCTTTATTCCTATTCCAGCAACTTGACAAAACAAAATGATATTTTCTTTTGAGATGTGTAGTGACCCAGATGCTGTGGTAGTTGTCTTGTCTGTAAAATGATTCAGATGAAGCTTAGAATAGAAGCCTGTCAGCCTGTCTGATATGGAGAAAATACTGTGCTACATGTACTTACCTCCATCAACAAATTTGGTTATATTTTTACTTATCTGTTAGCAAGCTATCCCAAAGGTTAATCAGTGGATTTGGATGAAACTTGGTGGCAGATGGCCGTAGACCCAAGGTTCAGTTGATCAGATTTCAGCAGTGTCTGGGTCTGGGATGATTGCCACTGGACAATTATCATTCTCTGGTCATAGCTCAGCACAGCTAATGCTGTGTTCACATGTCATCTTGAAGGGTCCTAGGCAGAGGTGCATTTACACCATATATTTGTATTGATTGGCTTATTTTATTGCTGCTGTTTTTCAGCTCAACTTTGAACCAAGTATTTAAATTCACCTATTGCCATAATCCCTATAGGCATAGAAGTAGGTTCATTACCTTCAATTATCGGTGTATGTTGTTTTGAGATCCGTGGGACAGAGACGTGAGCTGTGGTACAGGTCCCGTGTCCTCTGTCCCTCATCAAACTCATCAAATACACAATCCAACAACTCCAAAATGCTCTTGTGTGACCTGCACATTCACCACGCTTTGAAATAATCAGGTATAATTATGTAACATTAGGACACCTGATGCAAATTCTTGGAACTACATTTGCTTTGAAAACAACTCTGTCTCTTAATGTTACATTATTATTCCATAGCGTGGTGAATGTGCAGGTCACAACTTGTCCATGAGAGTCTTTTGGTGTTGTTGGATTGTGTATTTGATGAGTTTTGAGGGACAGGGACCTTGTACCATCCACCTCCATTATGCAGCTCGCGTCTCTGCCCCGTGGATCTCAAAACAACATGTACCGATAATTAAAGAAGAAGTTCCATTTTTTGCAACCTGGACCTTATTTCTAGCATGAAATATGTTCATTTACTCACCCATACAACTCCAAGCTGCTCTGAACTCACAGGGGAATAGTACTGGTGATTCATAACAAAATATTGGTGAGATGAATGAGTTTCACGGCAGATAATGTCTTATTCAGAGGCTGCATCGTTGCCCCAACAACTCCCATTATATGGATGTACGTGGAACGCGAATGGATCTAAATATCTTCTGAAGGACTCCAAGTTACACCAAAATTGTACGGTTGAGTAAATGAACATGTTTTATGCTAGAAATAAGGTCCAGGTTGCCAAAAACGGTATTTCTTCTTTAAAGGTAATAATGAACCTACCCCTATGACTATAGGGATAGGCGAATTTGCCAAAATGTTGAATTATCCCTTTAAATCTTCAAGAGTTTCTCTCTTAATGGATGGTTGTCTTCTCTCTGACAGACACAGCACAGCCTCTATGTGCCAGAGTTGTTACAGAATGTTTCCCTGTGCAAGTGTTGATATTAAGGCAATTTAACTCATGACACAGTTACTCATGATAATCCACAGACCTCACTGGGAACAGTTAGAATTATTCTTCTTCAAAGTGTGCCTGCCAACTGTTTGTCGCTGCACAGAGGGAAATGTGCAACTGCTTAATGATGTCATGCATGCAGCTGTGAAAAAAACAGCTGTGGATTAACAGACATGAGTTTATGGAGATTTCTCCAAAGGTAATATGGTTTGTACCTATCTTTTTCCAGGTAAGATTGTAGCAATGAATATTTTCTTTAAATATCCACCCATCCATTGTCTACACTGTTTACGTGTGCAGGGACACGGTGGGCTGGAGTCTATTCCAGCTGACCTACTGCAGGGTGAGCATGGGTTACACCTTGGATAGGTTGGCAGTCTGTCACAGGGCTGACATACAGAGAGGAACAACATACACAGTTACATCTGCGGGCAATTTTCAGTCGCCAATCAACCTAGTGTGGATGTCTCTGAACTACAAGAGGAAGCCAGAGAACCCACGCTGACACATGGGAGAGTATGCAAACTCCACCAAGAAAGGCCCCATGCCCAGGACTCACACCCTGGACCTTCTTGCTTAGAGGCGAGTGCTAACCGCCAAATGACTGTGGCATCTTTTAAATATTATTCCAAGTATATTTTTGTTTTTTTAGGACAAATCTTTTTTCTGGATATAAGGGTTCAACTCATGAGTGACAGCACTTTGTTAGCTGCAAAGGTAAATGGCAACAGAACTTTGCGACACAAATGAAGAAAGTCATGCAACAAATTTTACAGGACATTCTGTATCTAATACAGCAAATAATACCATAATGTATCTCCTGAGCATTTTACAGCAACAATCATCTTCAGGTGATAAATAGTACAACCAGGGGGGATATTGTAGATCCTCTGTTGTTTTGAGGTTTTGTTTTTGAGGTTTTGTTTTTGGATAGAACAAGTAAAGACAAAGACAGTCAGGAGACGTGTGGCTGCAGGGCAGGGGATGGCAGTAACAAACTGACTAGCCAGGAACTGAACCAAGGACACACTGCTCAGACTATGTATATATTCAAGATTCAATTACTGGGTCACATCCATCAGTAAATGCTTTTGATTTTGGCTGAATGTTGAAGCAGTTAAACAAGTGAACATGATATAACATCACAATATTGTGTCTTGAATAGCCTAGGCTACTATAATGAGTTTTTAGTTAGTTTTTGTTATATTTTTGGGAGATTTTCAGAGTCTTGTATGTAAGCTTGAGTTTCTCTCCATGTTTGCTTCAGTTACTCAGGACCAAGTAAAGCCCATCAAACCCACCTGGGGCTAGCTCATGTTAGTTGCATGTTTTGCTGCCGCAGGGGAAATAAACCAAAAATACCTGGAAAGCATTCCCCACTGTTTTTACCACAAATGCACTAGAGCATGTGGAGTCAGTGCTGTAGTTCAGAAAAAAAAATCTACATCTTTATCATACAATAAACATGAATTTTTTTCCACCAAAAATACGGCCTCCATGAACTTTGTGAGTAGTGTAGGCCTATATGAACACATACAGCTGAGATGTTATAATCCATTTGAGGTGTGTAATATAAATATATAGTACCCTAGTTCATATATTGTCTTTAATATGCCTTTCAGTCCAATCCCTTTATATTTTATATTGTGAAATATGTCCTCGATCAGTGTTAAGTTATTTTTGGATTATCAATATTGTCAAATGGTGCTGTTTTGGCAAGGTTTTAGTAAATCCTATGTTTGAAGTAGACCTTGAATGTCTCAGGTCGGTGCTCTGTTTATGTGTTGGCTGGAGGCAGGTGTCAATCAGTCATGATCAGCTAATCAGTGTTAAATTCAGATAAGAGGGGCGGGGCTTAAAACTTCCTAAACAACGTAAGGTATGAGAGGCAGGAGCAGAACAGAGATGAAGCTTTGTTTAAGAAAGTCTGTTAAGTTTCTCCATTTCGAGTTAAGCCAAGTCTGTTTTATAGAAATTTGTACTTTGTTAATCTTGAAGGAGAGCGGTTTTGAAATGGTTAGAGTCGGTAATTTTGCCTAATTAGCAGAAACTAGCCAGTTGGCACAAACACGAGCTCATAGGTAAACTCCGGTAGCTGTTGTTAGCTAGCTCATTTTAGCGCTTTAGGAGAAGAATCTGGAGACTGGAGACGTTTTCTTCATCAAGCCTCAGAGTGAGTAGGGATCCTAAACACTGTAATCGCATTAACATGTATAGGAAATAGACTGGAGGTTTATTAGACATTGTGCTTTTTATTGACAGTGTGCTTGAGACAGTGGCACACACACGTGCTGCTGTAGAGGAGCTCAGGATATGCTGCTGATGGAGGAGACAGATTTATTAGCATGGGTCAAGACAAGTTTTCCTCATTGCCCAGCAAACCAGAGCAGTCTAAGAGTTTACACTGCTGTTCACTAAAAGCTCCTGGTTTTTTTCAAAGGCCAGTAAATGTTTTCTGTTTTAGCGTTTAATCTTTGTCCTTTGACTTTAAGTCATGTTAAAATTTTGTAATTTTGTGAAATGGGATCATTTCACAATCAAAAGTAAGGATCATTGTTGAATTTTGATGCACCCCATGATGACCTTGGGATACATGTCCTGACTGGAGGCCTCACCTCCTATTCAATAGAGTGCATCATGTATAAACTTAATTTGGATTGAGTGTTTGTATTAAATTTTTAATGGCAATTGTATTTCAGGGAGATTTACTGAACAAGCAGCTACTCAAACTGTTGTATAATAAGATGCACTTTGGTCTATTCTTGAGGATAAGTGAAGAGTCTCAGGCAAAGATTACTTCAGTCTTTGTGTGGGCATTTATTGTTACACCATGTGCTCACTCAGCCACCCCTTCAAGTAGCTAATGAGAGTGGACTAATCCACCAGTGGGGGGTTCATTGTGTAAAGCACACACATAAAAAGACACACTTTAGTCTAATAAAGTGAATAAATATTTACACATTATGTAATTATGCCCACAAATCAATAAGCATTTACAGAACTAATAATCTATGTAACTATTAGCCCCAGGAAAACTCTTTATCACAGCAGACACTCCCCTAAGCTACTGAAATATTTTAAAACTAGCAGTATAAATGTAAATGAAAACCTCTGCAGAGTCTTTTATCTGAGAAGCAGGAGACAGGTGAGTGACAAGGTTAATGACACAGACCCTCAACATGTTTAAAGGTGACGAAGCTGGTGCTTCTTCATATTTGTCCTGATTTACACATGTAGTGATCTCGTCAGCCTTTTACTTACTTTACTTATCCATGTGTTACAAGCAATGAGCAACCTGTAAGTTAAGTGGCCATGTGGATATCACATTTGGTTTGATTCCCTTTCTCGCATGCACAATATCATATAAACATTCATCTGTGTTTTGATGTAATAAAAGCAGATGTTAGAGAATGTTAGAGGATTTGTGGCATGTACTTACTGAGAAAACATCGACCACATTGTGATTATATCTATGTTTTCAATTAAGAATGTAGGCGTCGGGTGGTTTCTTAGAAGAGCAGACTACTGCAGCTTGGGAAAAGATTCTTTCTTATGACTCTAAGGATGCTGGTGTGCAAAGATATCACACAGCCATCTGAAAAAATGGGGATATACTGGCCTGTGAGTCATCCAGTACTTCAGTTGGTCCCCTGGCTTTGCCAAATCTGGAGCTTTCATATACCCTTACAAACACAGTATTTGTTAGAAATGCTTAAATTAAATATATTTTCTTTCAGTAACAGATGATGAATGTCAAAAATACCTCTGGACTGTGGAGGGGGCACTAGCTGTTGCATTTGGCAGTTGTTGTCAACACTGTGTGCACAGGCTCCAGAGATTACCCACCGGCTGTCCTGAGGTCACCGGCAGTGTTGGTGATGCTCTCTGCAGTGGTGAAGGTGGTCGTTGGTTTGTTTTTCTGTGAACAATTCACACTGCAGAGCTCCAGTTCCTTGAACCTGGGCTGTTGTAGTGTGGACAAGAACGGGCTTGTTATTTTCTCATCGTAGAGAATTTTTTTTCAGCATTTTATTTTTACACTGGGCAGGTTTGTTTTCAACTGCATTCATGACCACTAGACACTAGTCTAGTCTGGCTGTGTGATGCTTTAAAGGACAATCCCAGGCAAATTCAACCTTGTGCTATAGTTGCCTAATGTTTTAGGTCTAAAAAAATGAATATGAAGATTTTCTTTTTAGTTGCTCCTGTTATGCAGTAGTTCAGTCTGTCCCAGCATCACCACAGCAGCGTATAATGGGAGTGGAGGGATCTTAGGCTGTTTAGGCTGTTTACATCGCTCAAAACCACTTTTTTTCACAGGCGACATCAGATGGCTATTGAAACATACACTGAGGGGTTTGTTTACTTCAAAGTGGACATGTTTGTAAATGGAGCTGAAGCGATGTTGAATTTTAGGAAACTATAGCCCCAGGTTGAATTTGCCTGAAATTGTCCTTTAACATTTTAACAATAAGGGGATGACCTCTCACCAAGATACTGTTTTCTTACCCTTAGATATCTCTACTGTGGCCCAAGCTTTTGGAGACACTGGTAGATTACTTCATGCTCCTCAGCAGATAAGGGAATGATGTCACCATATAAAGCATCAGATGCATCCAGTACCTCCCTCTGGCCAAAGAACCTTTGCAACCTTGCAAACACACTGTTCCAGTAAGTATCAGCTTCACTATTATTAGCGTATGCACTGTTTAGTTGTGAAGTTTCTCCTGGGCTGTGGTGACTTTAAATGCCTCTTTGTTGTCCAAGCCCAAAAGCAGTGGTCATGAAGCTCTGCTCAGCTGTTTGGCCGAGTGACCTTTTTGCCACTAGGTTGAGGTGATTTGCACATGCTGTCATATTTGCTGCATAATCAGTGTTTTTTTCCTCCATTATACCTTGTAATGACTTACCATCAGGGATGCTGTGCTGCACATCATATCCAGTAAGGCTTTATTCGTCTATTCTTGTTTGGAAACTAATGCAGAGCTTCTATTACTTAATGGTAGTGCTATTATAGACATTTACATGGGTTTAATGCAAAAATTATATTAATAATAGATCAGGAAAAAAACACGAATGATGCTCGGCAAAAGGACTTCCAGCATGATCTCGATTAGGTAACTCATGAGTGCACAGCAGACACTGAATGTTGCAATAGAAACAAATGCACTCACTGCAGAGAAAGACTGTTTTATTTAGAGGTGGACATTTTTCTATCCCTGTGTTCTCCATGATATGTTGCCAATCTTGCTGTATGCTTCTGAGGAATCAAAAAACTCAACTGGTTTTCTATGTTTCCTTTTTGTCTTGGGTTTTATGGCATGGTATCCATTTGATGAACTCGGGCTGCTGAGCTCTCATCACTTACACTGAGAGTGCATTAAGGAGAGGTGATGTAATGGCTGGTAGAAACAGGAAGGTTAGCCCTATTACATTTGAAAAACCTGTGTCAGTGTTCATATGAACACTATAAGACAGACTAGATGTTATGTTTTTGGGTTGGATGCACTTTGTGAGCAGTATTGTTACCAAAATTATTAGTGATATATTCTTTAATTGCTCTTCAGGCACACTTTTCATTTGGCTTTTAACCTCTTTTCTCTCTAGAGGCATTTTCAGAAAGTGCTTCCTTAAAGGAGCTTGGGGCAGGATCAAGAAATAAGACTCAATACTGACATGACGGCCATTAGGGTGACTGCAGCCGTCAGCCAAGCCGGCGCGGGAGTGCACATGAACTCTGCACAGCAGTGAAGCTGATGCTGCGACCCTGTTATTACGTTACTTGCTGTTCATGTGACTGTTTAATGCAAGACCTCCGCACATGCCTCAGCGGAATGATGTTGGTAACACTGTAGCCCCTTCACACAGTTTCTGTACCCCCTACTTCCCGGGGACGGGAATGAGACAGAGTCAGTGCTGTGTGTAAGGGATAGCCTCATCCCCTACACGCATGAAGTAGTCAGGAAGCCAGCTTGCTGTGTAGCGACATACAAGCGCGGCGATTTACCGTTACAGTTGATGCAGTCTGAAAGGGACGGGCGAAAGCAAAGACGGCATATTGGGGGACAAAAATATCGTCTCTGATAAGGGACTGCTGTGTGTAAGCGGCTAATGGTACTACACAGACACAAGCAAACCGTTACCTCCGGATAACAGGTTGGGCTTTCAGCCCCATATGTAAGGGGACATATTTCAACTATTCGGTTTCACACTAAAGGACCGTGGACATGTGCAGTCTGTAACTATTCAATGTTACACAGTGGTGGACTAAGTTACATGTATGCTACAAAGCTAACGGATTAGGTTTGTAGCACTTTGTTTGCAGCTAATGCTACTTTGCACGTAAGGACTGTGTCTCTCCTACTGTTTCCCACGGAGCTCCTTCCCATTTGAGGCGAAGGAAGCCTGTATGTGGAAAGACGTCACCTCCCAGATGTAGAATGTGTATTATAGAAGGGAAACACACATTTCAGGACTGCTGACTTGTATCATCAGAACAGATATGTCCTGTGATTTTCAACCTCCTTTCATATGTGTCAGCCTTCTTTTATATTTAATAGAAAGGGGGCAATATCTGCCATTACAAATATCCTGCTCCCCCCCGCAGGCCTTTGCCACCTTGGTCTAAAAAAAACCCAGGGAAAACCATGAAGACATGCGCTGACTCTGAAAATAAGTACAATGAAGCAGTTGTAAGTGACCCTTCTCCCTCTTGTGTGTGTGGTATTACTGTATTAATGGCCACAAGTATTCTGCAAAGCCATTACAGAGTATCACACTTTTCAGTGAGTCATATGAGGCTAATCGCTTCAGGGAATACTTGTGGCTGACATGTATGTTTTATTTCTCCCTATCTACGTGTGCTGCAAATAAAGTGAAATTGTGCAGCTAAAGCACGTCTACAGCTGGTTTCAACCTGGTCAACCCCGCAAGCCTAGTTGTGTCCCATTTTAAGAAGTCACCCCTAATCTCTGGTGATGGTTCAGGCACACTGCAATGTGTTCCCCACTGGCAGACTTCTGTGTCGTCCCCTATGCATAATATCCATGCAATTCTGCCTCTGACAGATATGTGTTGTAATCTCTTTGAAAATGAGCATTTGCAACATGTAAGAGCCTCAAAGCTGTGGGTCTGAGGAGTGTGAGGGAGAAAATGACATAGAAAAACTGCAATGTAAAAAATCTCTGCCTTGAGTCTGGCCTATTATCCATGTTTTTGTGCAGAGTTTGGTATTTTCGTAGAAAGCGTCCATCATTGGGTCCTAATGATTTCATATTAAATGACTTCTAACGTGCTCATAAACAGTGAGGATGACCACCTGGTTGATTTCAAAGTACAGGAAGTTTTCCTTGTTAAAAGAGTGGGCGTGAAACAGGGCTGCACGATTAATCTTATTTTCGTCGTCATCACGATATCAAGATGCACGATAAACACACCGTAACGGTTGCCTGAAATGCGATGAGTACGTTTTATTTACAGGCGCACCTCATACCTGTAACCGGAGCTGCACTGCTAGATGTAACGTAACGTAACAACAACAGCAGGCTTTTGTCGGGGTCCCTCAGACACTTCGCCTGAAACGTGTCCACGTGGCAACGACTGTCATATTTGTACTGGCAAGACTTCTTGTGTTTAGTCATCTTAAAATGTTTGGAGTTTATTTACAGTGTGCAAGCTTTCCACTCTTCTTCTCTGTTTTTGGTATAATTGTGTGGTGGTGTTAGAATACTATAATGTTAGAAAATGGGACTCAACGAGAGATCTGGGATCAGGCCCGTGTTTCACATTCCTCCATCTGCTGAACCACGTCATCAGTGCTGACGGTTATAAAGTTGCTTTCATGGCAGTAGGCTGATTATAATTTCTCAAACACTGATGCGCAGCAAACAGTGATTAAATAAGCATTTTATGAGATCGCTGGGTTTCCTGATGTGACTGATTGTAGTCCTACATACGACTCTGAAGCCTCAATCCACCGATGACTACGCTTTCATCAATCACAAAAACTATCTCTCTATAGCTAATGTTCATGGTGCCGCCCTCTCCCTGCTGAATGATATTGTTTAGCCACAGTCAGATACATTACCTCATTGCTATTCATCCCTTTAAACAGCTGCTGGAAACAGCAACATAGTTTGGATCCGTCTTCTGTTAATTTCCAATCAAACTGCATGCGACCGGGAGATCAGGATGTTTACGACACTATGTGCTGGTGCTAACGGGGAATGGGGTCTTCCTTCTGGCAAAACACTCCCGCTGTGGTCCACAAGCGCCGCCAAGGCTCCAAAAGTCTTTAGTATTGCTTTAACTGATGTCAATGCCAGTATCAATAATGTCTGTCAATTACATGATAATCATGCAGACAAGCTACTCAAATCGATTTCATTGATTGTTTTTAGTTTATACATTAAAGAATATTAATAATAACATAACAAATTGTCTAATCGACCAAAAATTTCATGACCCCCTCTGCAGTACCTTTGCGGGCCCCCTGGGGACCTCTGGTTTAAGAGATAAAATGTCTTCTTCTCACCCTTGTGTTTCGGGGATGCAACTGAAGATCACGTTAAATGAACTTGTTACTTCAATATTGAATCTCTGACAAATACACTACATTTTTTGGTAATGGTTTGGAAAGAAGTATTGATGATTTTTCACTTCCTCCTACTGTGCTGTGCTCACAATTCACTAATGGAAATGTTAAATCTTCAAAAGCATTTGCATAGCGTAATGGAGATAATTAAAGCCTATCCTGCTGTACCTGAGCAATCAAACTGGTCCAAATTGCTTTGTGCCTAATAGCTGACAAGTTTGTATTCAGATCAAGGTTTCAGATAAAAGGCAATTCCATTGCTACATATTTGGATAATAATTCACTCTGAGTAATATTGAATTTATTAATAATTTTATTGTAATTTGAGTAATTCATGGTGTTAAGCCATGATGTCTGATGCTCACCTGTCGCTGTGGTGTTAATAAAGGGATCCCTCCCACTAGGGCTTTCACAATGATGAAATTGAAGTTGACAATCATTTGCCATACAAATAATTGCAGTTTAACGATTTAATTGTCTTTTTCTAATCATTTTATGCCACTATTATATTATAAGCCTAAACATAGTTTAATAATACACATTGAACTTATGAAGAAGAAGAGACATTTATTGGATTGGATCATATAAATATAAACTGCAATTCTGTTTGCCTTTAGGTTTTATAGCTTAATCCATGGTGCTAATTTCAATAGATTCTCATCAAAATACGGTTGTCAAATATTAGAAATTATTCGCCTCAAGAGAAACTGTTTGTGACGCTCCACTCGTGTCATTAAACCACAGCAGAAGAAGGGTTACAACATGATGTCATTAAAAGAGCACCAGTCAAACCTCAAACGATGGAAAACCACGAGGAAGTAGTGATGGAAATATGACATTTCTATTAGTTTCATCCAGCTGTTTTTATACAGATGAATGGAAACAGTTTTAATGATTATGCAAAATAATTGCAGTCAGCTCAAATAATTGTGATCGGGCAATTATGTCGTAACTGTAACAGGCCTACCTCCCACGCTTTAAGACCTAGATGCCCTGTGAGGAAATGCATCAGAGATGCATAAGTCCATTGCAATAGAATGAAGCTGTCAGGGCCCTTAAACACCAAGCTGACAATCAGCCATTGGACATAATTTGGCTGTGTGTGGTTGACTCCGGGCTGGAGTTTTAATGGTGTGTCCAGCAACATTATCTCTGGTTGGCCCTTATCAGTGGCTGCTTGGCCAATTCTCAGAGAGTTGGATGAAGTCGGTGAGAGAGAGCCGGCATTCAAGACTGACATTAATTCACCTATGCTAAAATGCTTGCTTAATCATTGTGTCGCTCAAAATGACCAGAACAGAGAGCCATACAATAAGTATCGCTTACCATTCATTTGTTCTACCTCTCCAGGGAAGAGTGTATTTGTTATCAAACAATTGATTTCCTTTTGCAAGCACTTGAACACTGAAAATGCTCTGAATGTATTGACATATTAGGAATGATGTCAGATCACTGCAACACATGAGATTGTTTGTTAGGTGATATTAAGGTTTGCATAAAATGCCATGTAGCCACTCAGAATGACTGCAAATTTAGCTGGAAGAGATGGGAAGAGGTGGTGCAGGAAGGCATGGTAATGCTTTGCCATCCTTAAATATCAACTTACATTAGAGATTATAGAAGCACATTACAGACAATAAAAACTGATTTGGGGTCAGCCCCGTGCCCATGTTCTCCTAATGCCACAGCTGATTTCTTAGCGACCAAGATAAAGACATTTGTTTTCTAGGCTGGTACCACTGCAACTTAAAAACTGCCACACATTGCAGCATTAGTCCACGTCGACCTCAGTGTCTATTCAGCCAAAGCTGGACAAGATAATTTCTGTCTGCAGTCACACATCCTCCACAAACATCCAGCCAGGTCTCTCACAGATATCCACTTGGCAGTTCATCCTAACATTCAGGAGCTGGGTAGTTGTCTTTGCAACAGTTCTCTCATGAATCCCCAGGTGATCACACTGTACTGCTGTCCACAGGTGCCTCAATGAGAAACAAACACAGAGGTCACATCACTGGTTTCTGTGCAACACAACTCACTCTTACCAATTGATTCATGTCATCTTGGTAGATGGGGCCAGTGACAGATCCATTTAAGCCTTGTATGCTGTTCCACACAACGAGCTTAAAGCCATGTATGTTGTAAATGGCATCTCTCCTTGGGGAGATATTTTTAAGGGTTTGTAGAATCGGGTTGATATTTGGTCTGTTTCTTAAGCCAGCATTACTAATGCTGTTAAACATTTTGTTGTTTCGTTTCATTGCATGTCTAATTTACCATAGACAGTGTTCCCTGAGGAGAGAGCAAGAAGGAATCCCAGCCATTGTTCAGCAGTTTTGTTTGCTGATATTTATAATCTTTCATTAGGGCATTTTATTTTTCTTAGTTATATTTTCCATGTAAATACATTTTACTTATTAAATCTGACAAACATTTATCTAGCTTTTCAGAATTCCACACTTAACCTTGATAACACTCAATTGTCCTTTAACAGTGCAGCTGTGTGTGCTTTTAAATCTGATGTGGGATTATTTCATAAACAAGAGACACTGGCTCACGTTAAT
>OMNW01035281.1:50293-89703 GCA_900303245.1 Selene dorsalis | reverse complement strand
AATAGCGCCGAGCGATTGTGAGGTCTGACTTTTTCGTGGACAACGGTTTTGTGGTGCAAATGTATTACTCTTTTGAACGCATATTGTCCGGAGAAGCAAAACGCTTTATTTTTGTGACCCCAGCAACTAGCCGGAACTACTTTCTTCAACACCGAGACCTGGCCAAAACTCCGCTCACGGGACGCACCGGGGGGAAAGTCACTGTTGATGCACTACACTGCTATTGGTAATGTCATACAACTTCAAGTCAAAAAACCCGAACTATCCCTTTAACCTTGATAACACTCAATTGTCCTTTAACAGTGCAGCTGTGTGTGCTTTTAAATCTGATGTGGGATTATTTCATAAACAAGAGACACTGGCTCACGTTAATGTGACTTTAGTGGTCCATAGTTTTCGGGATCACATTATCATGACCTAAACTAAACCAAGCATCCTCCTTTCTCGAACATTTCTTAACTTTTTACAACAAAAGAGCATATTGTCACATTTACAGTATGAATGCAATAGGCTCTGGGTTTGGTTTCTCTTATACATTAGCATTTGAAAACTGTCAGCTGCACGGCCAATATAAATTGTCAAACACCATTTTCACTTTGAAATTTTATAATTTCATAAATTCCGTTTGAATTTAAATTGGGACTCGAATATTGCTTGCACAAATGAACTGCAAATGTGTAGCCTGGTTGGCTCTGTGAGAATGAAAATGCTGAGTGGATTATTGTTCTTTTTTGTTTTCATTTTAATTTAAGCAAGGTTCCCAACTTAATTAAACAGGATTTTCTATTTGAAAGACTGATCTTGGTTTAGACAATCCAGCAGTACATTTATTCTCTTCTCTGCTATTTCTGGTAAGCAGTGAACCAGGAAGCTAAAATATTCCCCTAAAATTCCACACTGGATGAAGGATTTAGAAATAGTCCAAAGATGTATCCAATTAAAGGGCCAAAGTTAAAGAGTTTTCATGTCTGAATTTTGAAAATTCATCCTCGCTTTCCTTAGCTTCGAGTATGAGCAAAAGAAGGCACTGAAGTGCAAAAGTGTTCTTTTTGAATTGCCATCCTTGCTCAAAAATGGCACCTGAATATTTTTGGGTACAAAGGGTCTGAGCTGGTCATAACCCATGCTCTTTGCAATATTTCACCAGCATACTTCAAACCTAAAGTGGCTTCTTTATGCAGGGCATCTGGCCCATCATGCTATCAGTGACATCAGCTGGGTCAATTCTGCATGCCACAATGTTGTTGTGCGATCAGTGGGTACCACGATTACTGACAGATGCCCCTGCCTGACTCTCCGACAACAGGGATCAGGTGTAGAGGAAGAAAAACATAGAGAACCTTACATTTCTTACCTATTTTTCCAGCCCATTCACCTTAAAAGCAAAGAGCACACAGCCTCATGGCACATATTTATCATTGTTTATCACTGCCACCAGTTTTTCCATCAGTCAGATGACAGTCACAACAACATTCAGTTTCTCTCTTTTCAATAAGGTTAGAGGTTGGTTACTTTTAACAAATACTAAATGAATAACTTATCCAAATCCAACATCAATAACAATGAGAACATGAAAAAGAAAGAGGAGGCAGTGAAATCAAGAGATTGGCTTCATGCCATTCATGTCTTGAAATAGAGATCTTAATCTTAATATCTATCTATCTTAATGTGATTCACCTGAATAAATAAAGGTAAAGTAAGCGTGCAAGATGTTGAAGTGTTACAAAGCCACAACGTTACACAAAGTAAATACGTTCAGACCAACAGCTGAAATTAATTATTCAATGTGTAGTGAGATTGTGGAGGTATTCAAAAGTGTGGTGAGTCCAAATGCAAGATTTTTTAGATTCCTGTAGAGGAAGCACAATGGCCGTTATTCTCAAAAAAACAAACTCAACTGAAAACACACACCTGACACACAAAGGCTTTGATTTTTCTTTTGCAGCATGTTTCTGCTCCATCTTCGATTTGGCTGTAGTATCCTTTTTCTTCCACACATGAATGTTTGAATGTAATGGATCCAAGGTTACAGTGTCTTATAAGAGTCCACATGCAGGAGGAGCGAGCACAGGAACATGGAATCATGTGGCATACACTATTCCTTCATCACTGTTTCAATCTATTTATTCCATGCACAACTCATCTGCATTTATTGGCTGTTTTAGCTGGCTTTGAGCTCTCTCTTTCTCTGTCGCTCTGTCTGTCTCTCTCTCTCTCTGTCTATGTGTGTATATATATATATATACACACCTTGTCCAGTTTCATGTTTATATATATATAAACATGAAACTGGACAAGGTGTTTCCAAGGAAAGTAATGCCAAGAGAGAGTGTTAGTGGCATCACAACAAAGTAATTCAAAGGAACAAGTGCTTAATGATAACTGGAAAGACAAGAAGAATGAAAGGAGACAGAGTAATCCTCTTAGATGGAGTCAGTTCTACCTCTGTGTCAGGTTTCCTCTTCCTTGCAATCCCTCAGATCCCAAATAAAAAGCCAAAAAAACAGTTTAAGGCTTAGTGATCTGTGTCTGTATACAAAGAGAAAGATAGGCACACATGAAAACAGTATGCAGACTCACACGGCCGGAAACTTCTCTTTGTTAGTGGGTAAGATGCCATATGGATAGCAACACGTTCAGCTCTGTTACCCCAATAAATTGTTGTTGACACTGCCCTCTAGAGATGTGTGATAGTGCATTAGTACTGCAGACCTTAACCATGAAAGCATCCAGTGTGTCAGCAGATGGGGAGAGGGGTGTCGGAGAGTCTCTGGCTCTGCATTTGCATGTTCATAAAAGTATGAATTATCTCCTTTTCACGTCGTTGTCTCAAGAGAACCAGCTCGTTCCACTCATTGCTCAGTTCAGTGTTCCTGCTCTGCTTGGTAAATGGTCTGATAATGTGCTCAGTCCATGGGCCACCCAATCATTGCCTGCAAGAAAACAGCTTTCCTGGGGTTCCTGTATAAAGTAAAGGTACTGGGTCACTGCTGCTCAGATCAATACAAGTTTACGGCCTTGATCTATTGAGTTGGCTTTGCAGAAAATGGGAAACCAATGGCTTCATTCGGGTGAATTCATATTTTTTGGAGAATGGATTTGGCATGCTGTTGGCTGTCTCCCTAACTTATTTCCTGGGCTTTGAAAGAGAACCCTGAGGACCGTCTCACAAAAGACTTATAGCGCTGCAAACATCATTTCAGTGCAAGAGAGAGTCGCAAACCAGGACTAACCATGCTAAGGTGATGCTGATTAGAAGGACATAGCCTGAGGCACCTGTCAAAGTTTGGGGGAGTCTTGACAACACTTGTGGCCCCATCACTCTCATATACTTCTTGTGATTGTGGAGCTAACCAGAAAATACAAAATGTTAACTCCCTGTTATTCTAAGGAAGGCCACACAGGTGAAATCCTGCCTGACACCTGAATGCACACAGGCCTGCCTGCATGATAGATGCTCTTTAATGAGACAAATGATCACAGAGAGTGACTTTAACCCGCCTGATTAGGCCCATTACACAGCTAATCATAAAGTCGAAATTAGTTTATGGTCTCAATGTTGTTCTAACAAAATACATTTAATATGTTTATGTTCTCCACTTTAACACTGCTGTTTAAAATTGTGTACACTAATAGCACCTATAACAACACGTATAACACGTGACAGTGGCTCTTGATCTAATGTAAGACAGTTGAGGGTACTTCTTTATTTGCCTAATAGTGAGTAATAGAGAGTTTACCTTCATCGGCTGCAGTGAATTGAGAGACAAAAGCAAAACATCCAATCAGTTCTGGTGAGTGAATAGTTGATTGATGGATGGATAAAGTCAACATGGTCCACCAGCTGCTTTATTCATATAGATGTAATATATTCTGTTGCCTATAGCCAAGGGAACATAAGGATCTTTAAAAAAAACAACAAACAAAAAAAACGTGTTTTACAAGAAATAAAAATCCAACAGAAATAAATCGGCTTAATGGACAGAATTAGAGAGGTCTGAATCCAGGGTAGGATTAAGGAAAATTGTGTGAAATACAAGAGCGACTGCTCAGGAATGACTGTGCGTCTGTCTGGAGGGCGAAAGAGAGAGAGAGAGAGAGAGAGAGAGAGAGAGGGAGAGGGGGAGAGAGAGAGGGAGAGAGAGAGAGCGGTGACTGAGGAACACATTTTCATCCAAACCTTTCCGTTTTTTTTTCCCAGAGCCTGTCTCTGCTCCGCGGCTCAGCGCAGCTCGCTATTGTTTAAACTGGAAGGAGGGAAGAAATAAGAGGAAAAGCACCCAAAATAAGACCGGGCTCGGGTTGTACTATCGCAGCCAGTGAGTCATTTCTTTGATCTGATGCACGGTCTTCGCCGCTCTGAATGCTGTATTCACTGTCAACTTCTCCGATTTCTCCACTTAAGACTTGAGCTGCATCATGAATAGTTTGGGGGCACCTTTCCATCGCATACCTCTGGAATGGTGGGGATTACACGGCCGAAACCCGGAGAGCATGTAAACGCAGATGGAGTTTGGGATTTATTGCAAAATAAGGGAAAGATGACCGTCTTCTCATTGTGCTTGCTCCTGTGCGCGGATCTACTGGATTTAGCCGTCGGTAAGTCTGACCCTGCCATATTTTCACGCAGTGGGAACGCTCTCGCAGCCCCTCCGCGCGTGGGGTCTAACAATAGCCCAACTGTCAATGAGTTGAGTGATTCATGCGTGACAGTGAAATACTAAGTAGCCATTAAAAGGACAGCCGGATGGAGGCGATCGGTGCTATGCTCGCCTCATGCCAACTTTCCCTCTGTGCCTGACCGAGCCGTGGAAGAATCAGTGGGTATGTTGGGATGCAGCTCAGGTTGCACAAATGCGTGGTGTCAGTGTGCTGTAAAGGAAACGCTAGAAGAAGAAGAAGAGGGCAGCAGGAGGCCTGGCTGTGTATTAAGTCTTAATTCATCTGCACCGACTATCACGACCAGCACGCATGACAGCACCTACACTTCTGAGCTGCACACAACTACACCACGCTGAAGCGCGCTGCACGGGCTGCTCACCGTGGCGTGTTTGCGCACGAGACGGGGAGCGAGCTCAACATACGTTAAAGTTGTTGCTTTGAAAACCGTCTTTTTTTTTATTTTATTTTATTTTTTAGTGTGTGTGTGTGTGGTATGTTGTGCCTTCAGTACGGTCTGCTCATCACCGCGGTGGCATCAGTGTCGCGTGTGTTTCTCTCCTCTCCTCACGCTGACGTGTGGAGATGTTACAGCTGTGGGGGAAATAAACAACAGCGTTCATCATATTTTTTCTTACACGGGGACGATCAGGTGAACGATCAGGCTGTCTTCTGTTCTGTGGTTGTCTTTTCCTCTTGTGGGAGGCAGTGCTGATGGGATGGGGTAGGGGTGGTGGTGGTGGTGGTAGAGGGGTTGTGCTGCAATTTAGGGAAAAGCCACAATTATTCAAACATTTGCCACAGATAAGGACCTTGTGGCAGTGATTTCAACACGTTCCCTAGCTGCCACCCTCATCCTCACATTGTGGTCCCTGTGGCATTCTGCAGGGGCATTTTATTCCCTACATGGTGTCATACATCATAAAGAGCTTTGCTTTACAACACTGCATAGCAAGCACTTCATTCCATTTCCTGAGAAATGTGTGTGTGTGTGTGTGAGGGGGGGGGGTCGGTCTGTATGGCTGCTTCTCATTCAGCTGGAGTTAGGCTCATATACTTGCTGCACATGGCAACAGAGTGTGTGAAGGACTTAATGTGAGAGTTCACTCCCAGCTACAACATCAGAGCAACACACAGTGCAAACTAACCTGTTAACTCTTCTCTGCTTGCTGAGGATTTTGTTGTTCTGAAGTGTCTGACCTGTGCTGACCCTTATTGGAAATCATTATGTCAGCTGGACTTAACATAAAGTTAAGTTCCAAAATGCCTCAGGGATGCTGGAGTACACAGCGGCCTTGCCCTATGTAAAGTATTTAGGAGACTCATGCTTGTTTAAATTGATCTCAACAGCTTATATTCCTTTGCTTTCATCAGATATTGCAGCCGAGTGACTTGTGAGATGTGTGTGGAGGTTTACATTGATCACAGCGTAAACAAATAATGAAAGGTAGAACTGAGCAAGTCAGCTGGCAGGACGCTTTCTGTGATGGCGTTTGTCCTCAGTAAATGGAAATAGATGTGTGCCATGCTGCAGATAGATGTCAGAACTTCACCTTTATGGTCTGATATTTTATTTTATTTTTTTCCCCCTAAGCCGTTTTCTTTATTTCAACTAATGTGTGCTGTGTTCTGGATATCACACTTCATTCAAGCCCGTATACAATTCCCCAGTGTATGTGTGTGCTTTTCCAATTTCAATGTATTCACCAGTGTCTTATTGAATAGATTTTTCCAGAAGTGAGGCTGTGTGGTCAGTGACTCCTCTCTTGTCTCTGTCTTAAAATGTCATGCATTCCTATTTTCCCCAACAGTGTCTCTTCTTAGGGGGAAATGATGCATACAGTATCTCATTTTAGAATGAAACTTTTGTCATCTCGGTTAACTTGCAACCCGTGCATCATCGCTGTCAGCCAGATGTGCTGTCTCCTTTTTTAAAAAAAATAAAAATCTTCTTTTTAAAAAACACAGCCTCCTGCTTAATGCATCTGTGCTTACGAGCTAGACCCGGCTAGTGAAATACAGTAGTTCAGGATTTATATTTGGCTATTAAACATGTCACAGCATCAGTATTTCAAGAACAGGCTACATATTCAGCAGCCTCGAACTTACTGTTTGTTCAGGAGTTTTTTTCTTTTAAACAAATGTTTAGTGCACGTTCTTCATATATATATTTACTATTTGTGTGTATTCACAAATAGTTCAATAGAGTGTGGTGACTTCAAGTCTTTCCCCAGACATGGAGGTTGGTTGTGCACTGAGGAATTGCAATTGTTTCCTCCCTAAGCTACCGGCACAGTTACATGTCCACGTTCGCAGCATGTAGCTGTGTCTTTAACCTCTCGTGCACTTGTTACATCTGATTGACTTTTGCAGCATCAGTGCAGACACACCATTATGAGGATTGATCTCGGCGGATTGCTTACCCTGTAGGTCAGACAGTCATATAGAAATCGAATCTGATCAGAGATGAACACCATCGGAGGCTGATTTGGCAAGAAAAAGAAAAGCTCACTATTTAACATCTTTTTTGCTTAAACAAAACAAGGGTGGAAATGTTTACAAAGGGGTCATGTGTCAGACCATTTCTTGCACCCCCCTTAAGTATTCACTGGTTGTCTGGCATCTTCACAGTAGCATCAGGACACGCAAATTAGGCTTGGCCTTGGCCAAGAAACAGTCTGGCACACAAAACCACAACTTAACATTTTATGACTTTGGATTTTCTAGAGATTACACAAAAACACAAATACAAGATGTTGTCGACTGGCAACAACCGTATACTGCATGAACCAGGCAGCGCATCAGATAGCTGTCAAGCCCACTGTCAAATCAGTGTGGTAATAATACATTTATGGATATTGCTTTTAACACCACAATTTTTTTAATGTGCGATTAATGCAGGTTCTGTCATGTTGACCTTTGGGCCAACCCACAGTTTGAATCAGTTGTCGGAAATCGGCAATCAGCTCACAGTCACAAGCTTAACTGTCTCTAATGGTTACCATTTGGATGTCACCGCGATGGATGATGGAAAAAAAAAATCCTGTGAATGGCAAGTTCAGCAGTTAAGTCCTGTTAGATGGGTCTGTTGCCATTTAAGGAACATTTTGAACAAATATGTGAGGTTAGTCACAATTAACTATGGGCAGTATGTGATTAATTGCTATCAAAGGTTTTAATCAATTTACAGCTGTAATTTATTCATTTATTGTTTTACCATGTTGAGGTGTAGATGTTGGTGGTGATGGTCAGTTGGTACAAGCAGTCCACATTTACATGTAAGCTAATAACTGTTATCAGGGAACAACTGCAGCACCCTGATGTCTTGACACTGAACCAACAAGTGTGTGAAGCAGATTATTTGATAGTTTGACTTCATCCAGGTTACATGACCACAGCTGCTCTGATTGTTGCTGCTGTTCAAGAGATGGTTCACTGTTCATTTATGACTTCTTGTCTGGGACAAATAAACATATCCACTACCAGCAAAGAATTGAATTGGACAAATAGTGTTGATAGAAGATGGTCTTTCTTTCTTTTTTGGCCTTACATGCTTCACCTCCACCTCCCTCTCTCTAATAATAATTGGCACATGATAGAATTACTATCTGTATTACTCTGCCATTTAGGGAAGAGCAGACTTGCTCCACAGAGCTTCACAGAGATGAACTGAAGTGATTAAGAACTATAGATACTGTAGGAGTGTTCAGAAGTTGAATTGAAATTCTATTAAATTGCAGCTTTTTGAAGCTTTTTTTTCTCTGCTAACAGTAGCTTGCTTGGTTTTTTCACTGCTCCGGTCTGCGCCATTTCACAAGATCAGTCTTACCTATTAGAAATCAAAGTATCTCTAATGCTGTATTACATTTCCCTTTCATTTTCCTTTTCATTTTTTTTCCAGCAAGCTGTGGATGAAGTGTCTTCCACAGCCATGTCCTCCTGTGTAATTATAACTGGAGCTGTTTTTCTTGAAAGCTACATGAATAATAGTCCTTCTTGTTTACTCTTACAAGTGACAATTTGCTGTCCAGTGCATCAGTTATGCATCTTTCCTCAGATGCTCCGTTTCTTGTAAATCTTGTTTTAATGTTTTCACAGTTAGTGTTACAGTGAATTAACAAATAAAACATCCTAGTGTAAGTAAATTCAAAGGGAAGGTTGGAACAGCTGCAGGTGCAGGTCTGAACAGTTGCGTATGGGTTCAAAGAGCAATGCAGTAAAGTACAAAGTGCTCTGATTTTTTTTTTTTCTTGTAGATGAGGAAATGGGACAGGCAGACACGAGTGATTTGCCACCAGTAGAATCTGGTAGAAATATTACACGGATAAGGGAGTGAAATAATCAACGTTCATGGACTCATGTTCACTGTGTCAGAGGTCAAAGGGATACTGAGCATAATGGGAACAGACTTATACAGCGCCATCCAACCCACTGTGGCTGCTGCTGTTGAGTTGTTACTGCTCAAAATGCCGAATGAGACGAAATATAGAAACATACTTGTACAGCTACCGGTGGTTGGTGGTAAAATTATAGCGTGGCACTCAACTAAACATGACATGGCATGCCTGCAAGAGACTTACTATAGGCTTTATTTTGAATATGCCACAGATTAAAAAAAAAAAAAGTATTTCATGTCATGTATTCTTTGAGCTCAAGTTTATTTTAAGCCTCTCTGTTCCACCTGCTGAATAAAGCATCTAAGAATATGTCTTGCCTCCCACCATGGTGTTGTAGGTTGCCTTGTAGATTGTGGATCATACAGTAGTAGTATTGACAGATTTCACAGGCACAGGATCTGATGTTAAATCTGATAGTTTCCGGTACACTGCGACTGTCTGCTACTGATGGCTGGTCTTCGCTCGCAGGAAGTGAGAGGAGATTCTGGCTGGAAAATGGGTTGTGGTTATGCCACTATCTAACAATCACCAGGCTTTGCATCAGCACTGCAGCTTTCAGCTGTTATATAAAATGATTATGCGCAGATTAGGAGCTGTCTTCATTGCTTTGTCTTGCTGTTGTTTGCTCGGTCGCTCGTTGTGACTGTTAAAATAAATTTATTTAGGACCACCTTTCAGCACGTAGCCCTCTTACCAGGAGAAGGAGAGTGGAATAATGATAAAGTGTGATCCTGCTGTTTGATTTATTTACTGATTTGTTGCTCAGACTCTTTTTGGTTCACCCAGAATAACCTATGGTTCAGTGCTCAATGCAGCACTGTTGAGATAGATTTACCATTTAAAATCACAATATCCTCTACAGCTGATGAGGTCCCATTTGTCTAAAAAGTCTATTATGTATTCTGCTGATATCTCTGATGCGACAGTGGGACCACTATTCTGCACAATGAAGTATTTGCAACAGCGGGCGGCTCGCTCGGACCCACTGACATGTAACACAAGACTGCTTTGCATCTCTGGTTGACCTCTTCCACTCACTTAGAGGAGGAGCACTATGCAGAAGTGGCTGCACTGCATCTAATAGCCAGGATGCAGGACTTATGCAGCGCAGGTGTATGACTACCAATTGTCTCCTTCAGTGATCACCTTCAATTAAAGTATAACTTTTGTTGTGTTCACCTTTTAGTCTGAATCTTTTGTAACTCAGAATCCCATTTAATATGATGAAAGAGCCATATTAAAACTTGAAACAGGTTAGTGACCCAGAAATTGCACCTTTTGTTGAAGAGCTTCAGCCAGCTTTGTGCATGTAGACCACTGTGCTAAAAATGAAAAAGCTTTTTTTCTGAGAAATCGAAATGACCTGAAATAGACTTAGTGGCGTAATGCGGTCCCTGCAGAACTCCCAGTGAACATTGGAGGTGTATTATTTGATTATTAAGCAGAGGAATTTAACTGATTTTAGTCAAGAGCATTTTAATGTGACATATTTCCGAGGGAAACTGAATATGGGTAAGGGATATAATTGCAAGAGGGATTTAGGTAAATCTCGATTTGATTGGATTGCTCATAGGTGGGTGTGGTTTAGGGAGTATAAAGCAACTGTTGGCCTCCAGCCCCAATGTACCCTCACTTTAGACAAAGAAGAGGACAGTAAGGGAGAGATTTACACGAGAGGTTTTTGAGTCATACCTATACTCTTTTGGAAATATAACAAAGGTGCAAACACGCTTCTCTGACCCACACACATATTTACTATAGGCTAATGGTCAACAGTGTTATAGTAGTTGTCCCAGATCATTGGATAAATGTACAGTTTTTGAATATATTCATCCTGAACTCACAATGCACCAGACCCTTTAACCATTGTGACATATCTGTCTTCCCCTTCTGCAGCAACAGCTTCTTGCCCCTCGATAAGAGGAAGAACTTTCCTTTTATATGTATGTATCATCCTATAAGGTAGTTCTAATGCAGTAATGCTCCAAACCATCAAACGATAAAGCCCGTGATTAGGAAAGACAACTGAAGGCCCGGGACACTGCATTTAAAACAGCACACTAACTTTTCTCTCTGCCCCTGAAGTCCTTCATACACAGATGTGGGCAGGCTTGCTGATGTCTTTGGCTTGTGTGGGAGTTTGAAGCAAGTCTGATTCCCTTAGCAGCTGGTGGTTTGCAGAGATAGAGAGAAGAGGAGAGGAGCTTTGCTCGGAAAGGTCTCCCAAGACGGCCTACTTGGAGAAAGTATACCATCCATGTCTGTGATCTAAAGTGAGCAATACATTGTTGTCAGCTAGTCTCATATGTTTCCTTACCAGAGCTGTTATCTGCAATCTTTGTTTTATATAATTTTAATTTCAGAGCCGTATTCCTGTGAAATTAGCAGCCAGCATAAGCAGGGATTTCTTGACAGGCTTTATCAGCAGTTTTACCGTATTCTCCCCTCACCGTTTTCTACATGCTAATGTGGATTATGTGATTTTGCTTATCGTGTTCAAACATGGCTGCTGAGTAATAACAATTGCTCTGCCACTGTGTCCTAACATTAGCCTCCTTTATTAGAGACTTTGAGAAGTGCCTTGTACACTATACGTGACGCGTATCTCTGCATTCATGGTTCATCACAGGGGGCTTAAGTTTCCAGGAGTAACACTGCTGTACCGAGATGTGATTTCTTTTTTTTTTTTTTCCATAGACCTTTGTTCTTTTTGCAGGTTGGTTCCTTTTTGCAAGCATTGAGCATTTTTTTCTGGGAGCAGAATTATTCATTGTCATTTTGACCTCAGTTTGAAAAGATAAGACACTGGCTGCCCTTGCGTTTTTCTGTGTTAGCATACACTATGTACAGTGTATCAAGGTTATGTCATAAAGAACCATGGATGGGTCAGCATGACTTGCATTATCACTGAAATATACCAAGCCTGAGATAAGATTAAAGATAATGTACTTTGTCTTTTTAAAGGAAAGGGCTAAAACGGTAAGATCAGGAAAACTAACACCTTGCACCTTTTCATTATGAGATTTTAGAGAGATTTTATTCCTATTGTTCAACCCCAATAATTACATGTTTTATTTAAAAAGTGTTTTAGATATTCTCGTGACTTACTTGATGTGCTGATAGCCAGAAGTAGATATATCTTTGGTTTTAGGTACCAAAAATGTTGACTTCTCTTTAAAACGCGAGCAACAGCAGGTGAGTGAGTCAATCAGAAGAGGCTTTGAGACTCTCAGTTGACTCAGGTCAAATAAAGTAGATTTCAGCTAAACACTCAGAAACCAAATCCCACAAGGTTGGATGCTGGGTTTAGATAGGTTGAGGTTGGGGCTGGACTGAGGGTAGCGACTGTTTCTTTGTGGTATCACATAGTTACAAAAAGTCCTGAAGGCTCATTTTTGGAACACCTGCGTTGTGCTTTTTGTCAGTTGTTTGTGCACTTTGACACATTCACAGTTTTTTTTTGTCATGTTGGCACATGGCTGTGGTTAGGACTTGGCCTAGATGCTGTATGGGCTGAGCCATCGGATCATATTATTAAAATGGCACCTAATAAGTAACTAAGAAAAAATCTAACTTCATACAAGATCTGCTATATCTCTATCTCTTTATAAATACTATTATAAAGAGAAGGTTGACACCTTCTATTTGTAAAGTGCCTTGAGATAAATCATGTTGTGAATTGGTGCTGTATAAATAAAATTCACTTGACTATAACACAAGACCACTATCTCCTCTGTATTCCCTGCTGAGGTTGACATTAACCTATTCTGAAATATGAAACCAACAATGCTTTAAGGCCAGATATCCCAGACTTTTACTCCTAAATTATATCCCCCTTTTACACTTCCATTCACTCTCACTCTGTAGCAACTGTAAATATCCCCAATCACTACCTTTTCAGTTTGATTCCTCCATTTCTGTCTAGAGCTGTTCAAAGCCATCTTCCAGGCAGTGAATGCAGCATCGCAGAGGTTTCATGAAAAGTCCAGATTAGGCATGAAAAAGGGAAGAGATGGGAAAGAAGGAAAAAAAAACCTCTAATCTGCACATTGACGTCACTCTGGATGGGCTGAAGCTGTGCAGATGGGAGTAAGGGAGGATTGTGTGGGCTATGCATCTTATGACAACAGATTATTTCCTTTTTATGCACACTGGCTTCCTACACATGAGCCACAGAGAGACTTTCTTCCCCTCGGGACAACATCCCTACATTTTGTACCATCACCAAAAAGAAAAAAAAAAAAAAACATCATTAAGACATCATTTTCCAGTCACAGGAGCAGGTTTTAGTGAAGTTTCACAGACAGTCAGCCTGTGATAGGACGACTCTCTCTGTTCATCCTTTAACGCCTGTCATTTATGATAACATTTATCAACAAACCTTTGATCCGCTGCGAAACTTGTCATGCGAGTTCAGAGAATTAATCTCCTGAACACGTGACGAGAATTACACAGTGATAGAAACTACTGTTGCGCATGAATCATGTAGCCTTCTTTCGATATGATTGTTTTGCTTGACTGTTTTACAAGATGAAGCTTAACAGTATAAGGCTGCTTTATCTTCTAGGGTGATTACACTTAACTTTTTTGCCACTTGCTCTTTCACTCTGGATTCTTGTATGAAGCAAAGATGATCTAATTTATTCTCTCCCAATAAAACTGTCAGCATTAATTCAACTCTGAAAGTGATTGTGGCCCGAGACTTTTTACCTGCTAGCTCTCAGTTACGGCGCGACGTTCTCAGGGGAACTAAATACATTGTTTCATTGTAGCAGCTGAAATGACTCCCAGGGTGTTTGGTGTCTTGTGTTACTGTTACGCTTGGAGGAATTAACCTGTAGTATGAAAGTACTGCATAGAACGTTGGGTCATGGTGTAATTCTCTCCTCTTCTGACTGCAAGCTCTTAAGGCAACAGATTTCCAAAGATGTTTACTTTAACAAACACTACTACTTGACCTTTTCATACTGAGGTTTTCTTTGTAGAGCTGGGCACTTAATATACAAGGTTATCTTTTCTTTTCTCCTAGCCATTAGACAGTAGCTGAAGATTTACTTCTGTGGTATTGTGTCCTACAGATTGTTCTCCTTCAGCTGTCTGTAATCCTTTCTGGTCATGTCTTTGTTTTATAGCAATGGCAGCAGAGGGAACAACCCCTCATGCTCCTTGAACTGACTGGAACCACCAGCTAGTGCAAATCTTACAGTGTGTTGCTTTGTTTCATGTAAAATCTTTGCAGTGCAAAGCTAGTGACAACAATCTACTGCATTGCTTTTAAGTCTGACCCCCTGCAGAGATCTGCAGTCTTGTAAACTGTAACCCCAAAATTACCTTTGAAGCATTAGCATTGTAGCTCACCATGTTGTTGTTGTTGTTGTTGTTGTTGTTGTTGTTGTAGTGTAAGAAAGGCAGGGAAAATCCAGAAGCATACAAGCAGATGACAACTTTTCTTAAACGTATCATGTGGCAAAATTAGGTTGACTTGTGATATGGTGACTGCCCCTGCCACTTAATGTCATGTGTGATATATCATCAGAGCCTGAGAGGCTGTACAGCTGGAGAGGATCGCCTCAGCATCTTAGCAGTTCTGTCTCCCTTCATTCATCATGTCTAGAAAGATTTGATTTTATTTAAGTTCATTAGTAATGAACCCTCCACAGGTATATCTGACAAAGGCTCTGTTCTATGTAAAACAAAACAAACAAACATAAAAAAAACAACAACACAACAAAGCAGACACTTTGCTACCCACAGCTATAATATAATCCCTATTCAACAGATTTTTCTCACTGTGATTCATCCACTAGATGCTGTTACTTGAAGTTTATTTCTACACACCAGGTACACAAACACAGCAATGGGCTTTGCTTTTTTCCATTGCCAAGACAACATGCTCTATGAGTTTGTCACTGTCACTTCCAGCCACTGACGGCCATTACATGTCACCTTCAGAAAAAAATCAAGTGATCTAAGTGCCACAGTCACAGTATCTGGAAAAAAACAAAATAAAAATCTACCCACTTGTGTCAGTCTCCTACACTGAGTCTTCCACACATATTTACCTGTTGGAGTGACTCACTATTAGCTTTACTGCTGCTGTTGATACCAGTGTATTCAAAACCATTCCACATAATTAAGCCTGTTTTACTGTAAGCATAAACCATAATACCAACGACAGTGTCACCTTCTATACTGATGGGTAAAGTGAAGCAGTTTTATATTTCAGTAGCATTTGCAAGCTCTGTCATGAAAATATTTGGTGTACCATGGTGTGGGAGTCGATTCTTCTCTTTGTAGGCGAAAGAAAAAAGGATTTTGATTTCATAGAATATCACTCTGGTGACATCTTTCATAAGAAGTTGTGAAATCCTGGTGTTTTTGTGCCTTTTTTTTCCCCTGTGAAGAAAATAGTTGTGCATCATGTAATATTCTATCCCTTGACAATGGGTGTCCAAGCCCAACAGGCTGAGAAACTCATTTATCCCATGTATTATTAGAGCTCTCACTAGGTTGCAATCCTCCGCATCCAGACTGTAATGAAAGTGATGAATATGAAGTGGGAATAGGGAGAAGGAATGCTTGCGCCAAATCTTTGGCTCTGACGCGGCAGAGTACAGTCAGCCCTCGGCCATGGATCAAGTTTGTGCTGAAACACCCCCAATGGATTGTACTTAATCAGACTTAGAGAGCAGCACGGGGAAGTGATGGTAATAGGGAATGGGACTAGGAGGAAAACAGCCTGGAGAGCTGTGCACTTTAAGTGTGTAATAAGTAGATTGGCAGACTGGGAATCTCTCTTTCTCAGCTTTGGTCATGAACTAAAACTAAACTCTTGACTCAGTCAAATTTGTTGATGACAAAAAACGATAGTCTGCCCGATGACGATTGTTGCCTGGGGCTCGCTGAGGTGCTGTAGTGTCTTCTTCTGCATCCTGTTGTCATATGTGAGGGGAGTGGAGGTCTCGGACTGACAGCATCCACGCTGGTGCAGATCAAGCTATTTTGTACCATATGTAGGCCCTTAAAGCCCAATCTATTTCGTGCATGAGTGAACTGCACAGCTCCGAACAAACGGATAAAAGGCATAATTTGATCTTGATTGATGCACACTTACAGTGCATGACAGCGGGCAAGATAAACAGACAGTTAAAATCAATTGATTTCTGTCCACTTATGTGATACATGGTCAGGTGAAAAACGCAACTGATGGTTCAGGATTCTTTTTGAGTAATGGAGTTTTTGTTCATGTGAGTGAAGAGAGGTTGTTCAGACTTTTCTGCCTCAATCTGACAGTTTGTTTCGATGGAGGTCACATTAAATGCCACAAAAAAAATCAGTATATTGTATGGCTGTCCCCCGAATAGTCCACCAAGGGTTAGCCGATCAACAAGTCTTCAGTCGACCAAAATTTCATTGGTTGAAAAACAAAACATTTGGAGCCATGTCTTGTCAAGATTAAGTCAAAATCGATATGACTGAACTGTGTATGAAAGGCTAGAGGGCTTTTAATTTGCAGGGCCAGATACAGGAAGTTGTGACACTCACTCAACATTTTTTACACAGCAGGCCTCTGCGATATCGTGGTTGTTAGACAGTTAACTATTAATATCATGTTGGGCAAGAAATCTAAAATCTGGGATCATTTTGAGAAGAAAAAGGACGACCTGAAAAAGGTGACATGCAAACTCTTTGGTTTTGTTCCAAAGTTAGTCGACATGTCGACTATTGGTTGACCAAGAAAATCTTTGGTCGAGGGCAGGCCTAGTATATTGTCTGGGTATACTGTAGCCAAGCAGCCATTATATACTAGAGGGAAAGCTAAACCTATTGAATTTGAATAGATGCGATAGATCCTGAATATTCCATAAGGGTGCTGCCTTCACATTAATGACTATGTATGTTCATAGTCATCTCATCAAGGCCACATAATGTGTGTGTGTGTGTTTTTTACTGTATGTATTAAATGTTGGTTCCACACTTTTTTGGCAAAAGCAATGACAAAGTTGAACTAGATTGCTTTTCTGTCATTTCAGCAGTTTGATTTATGCACCCACTCAGCTGCTACGATTCCTCCTGTGGTGGCCTCCTCCAACGGGAGCTGAACGTAACAGAAAGCTCACATTAGTCCTTGCCACAGCTGACTGAACATTAGGCTACATTCTGCAGGATAGTGAGACCTCCATCATGTCATAGTAATACTCAGGGATAGAAAACACCAGTGATGGGATGCAGTCAGATTGCAGATTCAATAGAGTGTATTATCAGTTTTGTTTTCCATTTTATCTAATCCCCCTCTTTTATTTTTTTTCCAAACCCAATGAATATGTATGCCTGGCCTCAATTTTACACAGTAACAACACCAAAAATGAGAAAATTTCAGTGCTCTTTGACTTCATTGAATTTCAGTGAAATGTCCTTGATATCAGATGTTGGACATCTGATGCCAAGGCAACAAAACAGATGTTATGTAATTGAAAGTAACTCTGTGTTGCTTTTTTATTTTTATTTATTTATTTATTTCCCCCATTTCAACACATCGAGGACAGCATTGTATATGTCGGACAGCTGAGCACAAATCGTTGGGAGACTAACGTGTCGCACTGACACTCTGTCATTTGGTTCGAGGAAAAGAACAAAGGTCGTCAGGGTCGCGCTTTAGATTCCTCCAGTCACATCATCATCACAGATAGCATGTAAAAATAAATGTCAAAGCAGTTTATATGTAAATCATCTCCTTCTGGCATGATATACGCTGTGGGATTGGGAGATTTTTTTTTTTTCTAGAATGAGAATTTAGAATTAAAGGGTATTGCAAAGCAGACATCTGTCACCCTCCAGAGATGGAGCCTGGCAATGTATGTCTCATCCCCCACTCCCACTCCACCCGATTCAGCCACTCTCCTGGTGGGACCACACTGGCTGCTATCAATGCACAGGATAATAATCTCAGAATAAAGAGTAAAACGAATCGCGCCAGTTGTAGGACTGGACTGTTCATAATTCCTGCTCTTTACCATTCCATCTGAGGCTACACACTGGTTAATATTAATCCCATTTTTAAGCCCCACCCATGAGGAAAGACATCATCTGACGGATTATACCATATTGAGCCAGAAAAAGATCTGGCTGGAACAACACATTCATTCCATTGTTTACGATCCCGTGCTTGTGGGACACACAGTTAAAATAAGTGGAGATGACAATGATACGCCCACTGGAGATTTAAACAACACCTGCTCAGGTTAAATCCACAGCCTGCATCCATTTTAAACCATGGTCTTAAAGATAAACCAAGGCTTTATGACAGAAGCTCCTGTAAACACAGTCAAGGAAGAAGCACTAATTGTAGTAAAGCAGCAAACAAATGCGAGGTGCATCTCACGCAGTCATGGAGAGTTTAAAGGTGGCAAATGAAGAGAGGAGGAAACCTGCCGCTCTACCTGCTGTTAGACTCCACACACAGAGGAGACATTACCTCGCTTTTTGAATAGCCCATAATATTTATAGTAGCCATTCTTCAAATTCCGGCATTAAAGAGTAACTAGAAGTCACAACATTTTACAGCACAAAGTGGCAGAGATTCATTTCATTTCTTAATTCTATTGTTGTCTTAAGAGCTTTTTTTTTCTTGTCTGATGTGTATGTTAAGGACTTTATACGACTTCATATCCCTCAGCTTCCTTCCTTCCCTCTACAGATGCACTCAGCTCTATTATTGTATGCTAATTGTTTATAATTGGCAAATATTTTTGTTCCTTTAAATAGAATAGATAGCTGCAAGATGGGCATTTAGATGGATCAATACAGATACATAAAGCACCCTCCGCCTAGTTGGCAGTGTTTCACTGCTGATTACATCATACATGCACTGCAAACGTATGTAGCATGTAGCATGTAGCATTAAAAATCTGTTCAATGAACAGGCTGGATGTGCTGCAATTTTTTCAGGCTGAACCAGAATTGTCTCTTCAGCACTGTCTTGCATTTGCATTTACTGATGAACACAGCATCTCACAGGTAATGAGTCAAAATGTTGTGGCCCACAATAACAAATTGCAGAAGTAGTCCACCTGCCACAGCCCAATATCACTGTCTGATGCAATTACTGTACAGACTGGCCCACAGAAGGCAGAATAAAATACATTTTCTTTATCTATTAATTCATTTCAACTTTTCCAGTATTTCAGTCTGAGCTAATAGCTGGATAGTTGGCCAGAAATATTCTTATCAGTGTGTCCACTTATGCAGAAAGAAAGGAAATGGCGGTGTATTAGTGGCAGTTAATGGTTTCTATAATAAGAGAACATCAAGGATATTGTAGGATAAGAGATCATTTGCATCTCCAGTAAGATGTGCACTATATTCCACCTAAGTGTTTCCATGAATGCAATATTAATTAGTTCATTAGGCATACTAATAGAGTTTTATTGGTGTCGGTTACATTTTAATGGAATTTATTACCAATTTAAGCACAAAGTCCACAAAGGGTATAATGGTGTGTCTGTTTGAGGATGAGAAAACTCAAATTTTGTCAGTTTTAGTTACATATTGTGCATTCAGCTTCTGTTTTCTTGAAGTTTCTAGGCAATGTCCCAGCAAACCTCATAGATAAAGCCTTGTTTTTATTTATTTATCACTTTTATTTATTAATTTCAAACCAAATGTATTATTTCCTCAAACTGGATTAATTTCATCCTTCTGCTAGCTACTGCAAAATGTTTACCAAGTATAACATGTCAAAGAGACTGGCACAGAGACCGTCAAAGAGAGAGTGACACCCCTAACAAGATGAGCAAAGTGCAACATTATAGAGGTTAGTACAGCAATGACAGTATAGAGCAGAGAAGGAATGATGAGTGGTGGATGGGCAGGATTACAACTTGTGACCCAAAGCGTGCATTCACAGGCCAGTAAAGAAGGTTAAATCCTGCAGTAGATTAAAAACTGAGAGCCTGTCAAGGACATAAAGTGATGAGATGAAAGAAATAAGTGGGTGTAATTATGAGAAGAGAGGGAAACGTGGTGGCCTCACCCCCCCCCACTGTTCCATGTTTCATTGAAACAAAGAGAGCCTTCATATGTGATGAGTCTCCTCTCAATTGTCACTTTTGTAAAAGTAAGGTGATTTTTGCATCAAGGTTAATATGTAGTTATATTGTCCACAGAAGCCACTGGCAAAGAATCTTTTTTTTTCAGTCCTGAGCACAGGGACAATGAATGTATATAAACTCTGTATCTCTAGCTGATATGTTTTCCCCTGTTAGTGTGTCTTTCCATTTATACATTCACATTGTCTCCATATTTGCTTTTTTAAACTTATGACTCATTTAATTCATTTATTCATCACATTGAAATGGTAAAGGCAAATAGCTGGAGAGCTAATCTATTCAACAAATGTAACATAGTGTATGTAGCGTGTTGTAGAACCTTATATAATAATATGTCATGTTTATCGTTATGGTCTGCCAGATGTTCTGTCCAGAAGTGTGCACATTATGAACGGTCAGTTATTACTATGATCTAAAAACACAGACCCACAAACACATATTGTCTGCCCCTCTTTGTGCTGACTGTGCCAAAGCAGCTATTGCACATTCATTACATGTGAAAAACACATAATAATGACAGCAATTACCCCAAATATTGGGGCTGGATTATTATGGAAAAGAAGCTTAGGCGTAATTGTTTTTTTTCCTCTCTTTTTTTCTTTTTTTCTTTTAATGCCTCTTAACAACGTGTTTGGGGAATGACATGGCCCAGTCACAGAGGACCTAAACTGAATGGAGAAACATCGGACCAATTATACTACAAAATGTCATATTGTATTTTAAAAAAAAGGAAAAAAAGCTTAAACGTTCTTTTGTTTTTGTTTTTGTTTTTATTTGAATATTTGGAAAAGTTTGTGGTTTAACTAAGTTTAGTAGAGAAACACACGCAACGCTATTTTTCCATGTGCATTTGGACAAAAGACATACCATGCAATATCTTCAGTGTTGGGTCAAATACTTAAATCCTGGTATTTGGTTGTACTAGACTCTGTCTGTCATTGGTTTCTTTTACCTGTGTCACAAAGTGAATTGTTTTTCAAACAGAGTCCCCAAAGTATACAATGGTGACTAAGGGTAAATAAGAAAGCCTTTCCAGACTATCTCAATTTCGTTTGGCTTTCAAGGGACCCGATTCACAGCTGTAGGCAAATTTTCTCTGGGCTTAATCAATAAAGTATACGGTGGGTTATTTAGGCATTTCAGCTGTAGTTATATTTATTGAGCTAAAATTACAACTATACTTCAACTGAAAAGACAGAGAGACAGACAGACAGATAGTCCAGCAGCTCAAGAAAACCTGTGTTGTTTCCATGACAGCTAAAGTTGGAGAGATGGATTTCTTTATAAGTGTTTGTCTCCTCAACGATCACCCAGGATAAATATGTACTGTTCATACTGGAAGGCATTATCAATATTCATTCATAATATTTAACTCTTAACCACAACCTTTGCAGAATCACCTTTAGAATTTTTGTCATTTCCATGCATGTGCTCGACAAACACACAGCGAAATGAAATGCTGAAATGTCACAGCCAATGTTAATGCTCATCTCTCTCGCATCTTTCCTTCTGCTCAAGTTAGCACGCCAACTAGCTAGCCCTGGCTCGTCTCATTCCTTTCCAATAGCAACTCACTGCACTTTCCAAACTGCCCTGAAGACATACCGCTGCTCAGAGGCTGTTAGATTTGTAATACATGTTTCAAACAAGGATTTAGATTTTCTTATCAACACCACGATTGTGTTAACTAAGTTTTATATTCACAAATGTAAATATCTGAAGGCCAGACCATGTATTCACCCTTGTAAAATTGAGCTTAAAAAGAAAAAGTTAGAGTAAATAATTCAAATGGGTTAAAGATAAAAAAGCACTGAAATCGGTCGACTTAAATGATGGATTTAAACTGAGTTGCATTTAAAGGACAATTCCAGGCAAATTCAACCTGGGGCTATAGTTTCCTATAGGTCTAAAAAATGAATGTGAAGATTTTCTTTTTTAATTGCTCCTGTTCTGCAGTAGTTCAGTCTGTCCCTGCATCACCACAGCAGCGTATGATGGGAGTGGATGGATCTTCGGTTGTTGTCATTCTTTTAGACCTAAAATATTAGGTGAATGAGTTCCTTTCATTTTGTTTTTTCCTTATCTTGAATTGAATGCTTGGATCGTTTGAATGTATATAATGTACATATGTAAATATGTTTGGCGTGTGTATTGTTTGGTGAAGGAAGGAATAAAAAACAAAAAAACAAAAAAAGCAGTGGAGTTACAACGGAGTGTTGAAAAAAAAGCCCAAAGGGGCGATTAGATGGAAACATATTGCATTCACTTGAAAAAAAAGCTTAGTATTTCTTTTCTGATTAATATTTTTTGTTTTTCTGAGTAATTTCTTTTTATATTTTTCGAGGTATTCTTTTTTTTCCTGAATTGACAAGATATTTCAAAATCCTGTGAGAACCTCCCACCTGCAAGCAATGTCAGAGCAATCTGGTAGCATTTCAGAATAAAAACTAAAACTGATAGTACTCTACTTCAGACTGGCACACAGAGAGAAGGTCAGGGCAATCTGATGTAGCATTTCAGAGGTCATCATAGGTGGAACATGATGGACCAGACAACCAGTTTCTCAGGGTTAGCACTGTTTTTTATTAACAGATTTTATTCTGAAATGCTACATCAGACTGTTCTCACTGACACTCTCCGAGGTGGTGTTTAGTAATAACAGGTAGTCTCCTTTCAATATCAATCTGAATTTACAGGGAACACAGTGAAAATAAGAAAAATTAGTGGGCTTTTCCTTTGAAAATCTGTAATCACCTTGTAAATTGTGCAATTGAATCCGTTTTGGAAGGTCACCTTTGTTTTGAAATCAGTCTTTACACGTTCTTACTGTAGTATATAGTATATACATATGACACAAAACAATGCCAGGGATAGCTTGACTGTATTTTAGCTTGACTGCATTTTTTGCAGCATATACATATTATGGATCTAATAGATCTAATAGATCCACGATACATATAGCCTAATAGATCCATGAAGTGGACGTTACTTGCAGGTGGGAGCTTCTCGTGGGAAGTCAAAAAAAAAAAATACTCCAAAAAACAGAAAAAATACTCAGAAAAACTGAAAAATTAAACAGTGTTTCTTTTTTTTTAGTGAATGCAATACGCTTCCGTACATTATAACCTTTCATGTCCTGTAAATACAACAATGATTAAAGCCCTTGTCCAGTGACAGTCACCACCCCCACGAAGAATCACCATTCAACAGCAGCTCTAGACTCTATAGCGCTCACAGGTAGTCTGCTACAATAACTACAGTGGCAAACTTTCTTGGTGTCACCAGATAGAGAACAGTGGACACAGCCCCAGTGTTTGTGAACTACTGGATTTAAACACCATCAGTCTCGCTGGCCTTAACAGAGAGCAATAGTCAAATGACCATAACAAGATGTTGCGTTGCTGCCATGTATCAGTGAAAACAAAGTTGAAGCAGTTTTTCATTTCACGCTAGATGGTCCATCATGCTCACTGTGCCAATCTCCAGAAATCCTGCCAAGCTGTGGCAGAGTTTTTCTGAACGAAATGTGTTATTTTCATTTCATTTCATTTATTTATTTATTTATTTTACATCTGAGGACATAAAATTACAGATTTGAAATGTCTGTATCTTGAGGGGTCGCTGTGTCTGCACAGTGTCATGGTGACCAGAAAAACAAAAGACTTCTTGAAACTTATTCAAGTGGAGACTGAGTGAATGATAGCAAAAGAACAAGTAACCAACCTCATTTTCTGTTAGATGTGTGAGCAGAGCAATGAGCCACAACATCAAAACTGCCTCACACATTGATGTGTTCACTGATGGAAGGAGAAAGGAGGAGATCGTATCCCTTTTGAAGAGAAGGCCAGATTCCCAAAGCCTTTGTTACACATAGAAATAAGCATGTAATTTATCAAACAGCCACATCAACTAGAAGAACAGTGTGCTTGTCATCTGAGACGCTCCTTGCCCTTTCATGTAATTAGTGAAGTGCGCCTCCTTCCTTTTTGCACATGCATTAAAGGAGGGATTGCACGAATGGTGGGATGAGAGGTAATAAATGTGGTTGATTATGTATTCTGCTGGATCTACCAGTGCTGGATGAGTTGTCTGTGTGGTCCTCTAGTTTTCAAAAGTAGATACACACATGAACATATATGTCATTACAGTGGGAGCTTTCTTTTTCTTTTCAGTTGTTTGTAACTTTAACTTTAACGATTGTTTTCATTCATATAAATCTCGATGTTCATCTCTGTAAAGTAGTAAAGAAAATATTATTCCAATATTATTTACATTATAAAATATTAGTTCACTTTCTACCACCAAAGATCTGAAAAAGACTTATATTATCCTATATTATGGATGTGTATCGTTACCTTGGGATGATTCTCGAGTGACATCGCATCCACTGAACCATTCTCATACCAAACCTTTATCCCTTATGCGTTTGTGTGATCCCATTTCCCTAGAGGAGAATGCACTCACCCCCTGCCTTAATTTTATGTTGAGCAGATGTCCAGATAAGATTTCTCTGGCAGAGTGGAATTGCAGCCTTGTAGAAACTTTGGGCAGCTTGTTTCTTCATTGATGTTTATTTCTATTTCTGTTTTGCTCAACTGCTTTTCTGATCTTGTTGATGTCTCGACCTTTCGTAAGCCGCCTTCTCATATGAACACACACAGCTCCTCCAGGTAATGTGGAGATAAGTTCACATGCAGCGCATGTGTGAAAATCGCCAGTAGATCCCACCACTCTGGCATTATGTTGAGCTGTGTTTCAGTTTGCCTATAAGGAAGTCTTTTTGCTCGGATTTTATCCCCCCTTGGTAAATTAGATGCATTATTTTGGCTCTAGGCACTGCCATGAAGACATTTCATGATCTTGGCCTTTGTGGTATCTATAGTAGCTTCCCTGGTGCACACATTTCAGCCGTCAGTGTTTTTGAACAAAGGTCTGTCTCTGCTCTGGGACAGACCTTTGGATGCTGGGTGCATTTTGGCAATGTTCCTTAATGAAAATTTTCACAACAGGGAATTACAGTGAGTGTTGTGATTTACACTCTCGGTGTCACGATTTATGCATGATGATATGATGTTAGAATTTGCAAATATAATTCAAAAATGATTTTGGCACAAGTGGCAAGTAATTTATGGTACTTGTGAGAACCACCAGTCAAATGCCGCTGTGACTTTTGTGATAACAGCCATCAGAGCATGTTGGCAAATCAAACTGAACATGTAGCGAAGCAAACAAAAGGCAGAGAGGTAGATGGGTAATGGGTCACTAAACCTTTAAACGGAATCATTGAGGATTCTCAGAGCAAAGATAGTCACCATCTGAAAGGCCACAGGCAGCTCATGAAAGAACATGTGCTCAAACATACTCATTTGAATTAATGACAAACAAACATGGTTTAATTTGCAGTGTCTCTTGATCCATCACCTGCTCTGGATGTTTCTGGATGTTCGCTCCCTGCTTCTTACTCTAGTCATTGCGGTTGTCACACAGCCAGACTTTGGGCTACCCCTGTGGTCATGGCGAGTTATGCTTATCAAGTAAGCAGAAATAATTAGTCCAAAACCCACTGCTCTTTCATCTTAGCCTCTTCTGAAGCTACTCACACAGTTCTCTCAGTATGATGCAAGCTAGTTAATTCACTGAAAGGCTTCCATACTGAATCAGCAGCACTGAAGGAATCACGATGAGGCCGTATAACACACAAAAAGAATAGAAAGCAATTCTTGATTGCTTTTGTGTGATTATTACAAAATATCTACAATATACCACATCTGAAAATGTAGCCTCAATACAACAATTTCCTTTAACCAAATGCTTGATTTATGTCATTGGAAAGAATCAGTTGGAAAATCAGTTGTTGCTGCCTTGAACATGTTTTTCCTCTGCTGTCAATTCCATCTAAATGTAGGAATTAGTCTCATCAGCTCTCAGTGGTGCTGACAATACAGTCAGAGCCTGTAAAACTGTAATCTCATATAAATTCCATGTTCCAAGGGCTCTGCCCAGACAACACTGTGATGTATGAAGTCACTGGCAAAGAAAAGGGCAGGTGACGAAGATGCAGGCTGTTTTATATTCAGAAGGGTAGGCTTCAGACTGACCTGAGAAAGAAGTAAACGCCCTTGCAGTTCAGTCAGTGAGAGGATGATACACAAAGAAAGCACTCTCTCCTTATAGTAATGTCTGAATTATCTGATGCTTTATTAAATGCATTTCTTCATTATCTGAAGGTATTAAATTTTGCTACACCTTAAATGTTCACAGCACTATTGATGTAAGAGTGATGTTAATTCTTTGGAATCCAGATTTTTGTCATTTAAGTGGTTTTTTGTGTGGCTTCATAAACTGGTTAGACACTGACCTTGGCAGGACCTGACTGCCTTAGAAATGATAATTCCTCATTGTACCATCCACGTCACTGTGGTCGGACCGTAGGAGAGACGCCACAGTTATCTGAGAAGTGGGCAGCATTTATAGTCCTTTGAAATCAGTCCACGTTCTCACTGTTGGATATTCTTTAGGAAATTTCATAAGGGACTAGAACAAGTGTTACTCGGAATGATGTGCTTTGAGTACAGGAAACGCTCTGGTGTCCAGCCAAAACTCTCCTGCTCGGCTTTGTAGTCTGTCCTCACTGGAAAATGCCATCTTAGGTTTGCACCCCTCCTTTCCTAAAATGCTCTTCCATCACCAGATGTATTTCTGCTTTGAACAGCATCCAGACAAAATCAACCTCTTGCCAAGTGCTTTGCAGCTAAGAGTCAGCAATAGGTAATCAATAGAGATTCACAGGAGAACTTTTCCCAGGCATCAGTGCGTGACATCTTCATTGTCACTTGACTGTGGAAACAGCAAAGTTCAGCTGTGGGGCGAGTGTAATATCTGTGAGTTCAGATGTTTTAACTAGCACACAGAAATGCTGCTCTCCAACTCTAACTCTCCACAGCAGATCAGTTAACAAGGCCGTGCATAAAGGTATCATGAATTTCTCTGTGCAGCGCAGGAAGTTCTTCATGTACTTCACCTAAAGGCTACAGTGGAAACAACTCATATGGCTTTATTATGTTTTCCTTGTTATTGTGCTGTTCTGTTTTTGTTCTCTTATAATGTACTTATAAAGGCTCTCATAAACTGAATGTGGGCTGAAACATTATTACTGTGAGTAGCTTAACAAAAATGTGTTATGAGGCAATTGAATGAATTCTGCTTTTTTAAAATGTATGTGTGCGCAGGTTAACATTGAAACAAATCGCAGGTCTGTTTGCTTTGAAAGGTTGAGGGATCAGAATATTGGTGAGTGTGAACTCGGGGTTTCTGCACAGCTGTATGCTGTGAATTGATTATATGCGTGATTAAACACTAGGCGGAGGAGTCTGGCAGCCTAATTCAAGAGCATATGCAAATAACCTTGTTTCGTAGATTATTGCCTTTTATGCACCCTTTTTCACACATACACACAGACATACGCCCATGCAATCTCACTGATGCATATTCATATGCACAAACATTGAACAAACTTAAGTATACATAAACCATATAGTTTAGAAACATCCCGATGCCTGCGCGCGCACACACACACACACACACACATACACGCAGACACGCAGACAACATCAAGCAATTCAATTTCAAAGCAGAGATATGTATCCACACACAGCTAACACGTGCAATTTGAGCAAATCGAGTATTCATATTACCCACACAGTCTCACACACAAATCACTTTTCAACAGGCCACAGCATATTTTGTCAGGGATTACAGTTTTCAGAGTTTCAGAAAGTACACGGCCTCAGGCAGTGTTTCCCTACCTTTTTTTCCCTGCCATGGCACATACTCTATGTTCAGAAGATAGCAGTGAACGCCATCATCCTGTCAACAGAAAACATGTAACAGAATATCACATGTGTGCATGTGGCCTGCAGACACTGTGTTGCTTACCTGAGCTAAAATAAATGTCAGCCTCTTTCTTTGACAAAGGAAAATAAAAGATCGATACTTAAATAATAACATATGTTTATACTTCTAATGATCATATCCAACTAATTAAGTTAACAATTACAAGTTAATGGATCAGAAGTTTTGCATTTGAAAAGTTACCTGCAGCATTAGCTTCTGTCCTATACTGAAAGTAAAAGTACTAAAGGTAAAGGCGTGTCTGTAAATACACAGTGTTTGGGCGACATCATTTCAGAGTAAAATGCAATTTTTTAATGCAAATTGCTGAGCAAGTGCTACATTTTTTTTTTATTTATCCAATTTCTAAAGGCATCTTTCAGTTGATGTTACCTACAGTGAAATGGAAGCAGTGGGACACTACAAAAGCTTGCCTAAGATTCATAAGTGGTGATTAGTCATGCTGTGTCACGTATCACATTCGCCATGTCTCTGTCATTATTATAGGCAGGATTCCATTTTAAGAAATCACTTTGATATACAGTAAATGGGCATGGATTTAACGTGTATGTTTGATTTCCATTATTCCTATTTTCACAGTAAGTGGTCTGATTGGCTGTTTCTTGTCAGCGCTTTGCTTTTCCTTTTTACTTTTAGCTCGCAGCCACCTGCCGTAATGAGCCATACAGCATCACTGAGTATGGAGAATCTTTGGAGAGTCATTAGCTTTCATTGTGCCGGCTTAAGCACTTGCATGTTAAGGACAAGGAAATGTGATGAGCTCAGCTCCCCCTGCTGCAGGCAAACCAATAGGAAATCCTTTCATTAACTGGATCAATAAGTTCCCCGTGGTCTGTGTGGTCACATATGTTGTTACCCTTGCTTTATTGTATGCGTACGAGTAGATGGCAATTGTTACACCCCTTGTGGATATTGTTTTCTTTACTTTTTTCCTTTTGTCATTGTTTGATGAAGGCAGCTTTTCTTTCAGATACATTCTTTGAAGGCCTTGTTTGAACATTGCCACCCACAGTTTATATACATTTTAATTTGTTCTAGCGCCTGGGTAACAAATAGCTTGGTGTGCCACTGTCATTCAGTTTTGTTACTAGTTTCTCTTCGTTTGTAGCATGAAATTATGCATTGTTTAGACGACATACAAAACGTATCAAGTTATCATTTTTAAATTTTACAGCAGATGTGGAAAGGACTATTTTCTTCACCAAACTAATGACGCATTTAAAGGACACTCTCTTTTCCTGATTGGATTTTTATTTTTTATTCATTTCTTGTATGCCTTGTGTCTCACGACAGGCTGGAGGACAGATAAAAGGATTGTTGAACGATGAGCGTATGGCTTATTGGTGTACTGGCATGCAAATTGTCACATTTACAATGCAGCCTATAGTTTTAATAAATACAAAGCCCCGGCTTTTACACCACAATAGATGTGTAGACATTAGTATTCTCAACAGTTCATTCCATAGATCTCTTGAATCAGGATATGTGTGTAAGCTTGCAAGTCAATGTTGAAATAGATGACGACAAATACCACAGAGACTCACGTGAAATAACATGGCGGTCTCTTAATCAGGCAGGATGACTTGGCTCACTGCAAAAATATGTCCACTGTAGAGGATGATTCAATAAGCTTAGGGGCTGAGCATGAATACTTACCTCCTGATTAACCTTTTAATACATTAGATTTGATTTATTTAATCTTTGTCCATCTTCTTCTGCAGATGTCTTTAAAAATTTTATCTGATGCAATACTTTGGTGGAAAATAAGAGATAATGTGAATAATCTCAGAATATCTTTGGGCCAAGATGGAGATGGATTTCTCTGAAACACAATGTTTAATGACTCATTATTGCGGTCAGCCACTGAAAATAGATGAGATAGACATTTTATCCTGATTAACGCGCCTAATGGGTTTGCCCATAAAACCAAACTGTTCCTTCAGTGATGCATGCTGAGTCTGTCTCTCTGTCATATTTTCAGGTCGATAATGCATACACTAATCCATCAAGATTGACAGTGATCATTAGAATAATAAGGAGAGCAGATATTTTATTTGAACTCTCTTGGTGGCTGTTGCCAGTTGAATAAAATCGTCTGAGACAAGCGGGCAACCTTGACAGCAGAAGCCAATAACTCTGTGAAATTCATCATTCATCCTCCAAAAGTTAATCTCTAAGATAAACTTTTTCATTTCCAAATAAACAGGTGTGTGTGTGAGTGTGAGTGAGAGAAAGAGTTTTTTTTATTTTTTACTCTGGCACATACAAGAAGACACTATTTGAGGTTCCTGCCCTCATGTCTCAGTGGAGGCATGAGACCCTGTAATCTACCACCCATGAACAATCTATATTTACTAAAGTGTTATCAAGCCGGTGCTGAAGGCATGAACATAATTTCAACAAGGGTAAGGTAAGGTGCCCACCTGTGCATGTACTGTATTTGAATGTGTTTGACTGTAGGTTTTCAGGTGTGAAAGCTTGTAGACCAAATATACAGAAGGGTGTGTTTCAGAGCTGTGTGCCAAAGAGCTGGAGCAAATATTTATATATCCATAAGCAAGTTTCATTCTAGCATCTTATTAAAAACGAGGAAACGTTATACAGCTGCAACACTTAGCACTGTGCTGCTTAACATAATCCAAAATATCACCATTGATTGTGTAATGAAGTGTGTGTGTTATAAAGAAACATAACAAACTTAAAAGCTGTGAGGCTACACAGAAATTAGGACATGGGGAAAGTCATTTGGTAGCCATGTTGCAATAGAGTTATCACATCCGTACATGACTAAGGGCAGCAATAGAGGTGGTAGTACAATGGAACTAATGGAACCAGTGGCCATCCATCTCTCAAGCACTTGTTCTTGGATCAGCAAATGATGCTTATCGTGATACAGATTTATTAATGAGCTGCGTTTCAGCACAGTGAAATACTTTTTTCCAATGGGGTGTTGAGAACAGAAAGGTGAAGGACTCACTTTATGCCAGTTACACAGACAGAATAATACTGGAAGTGAGGCATTTCTTCCTTTGAGAGAAAATCATTCATTGTGCTGCCGTGTGCGAGCTATTGCATTCGATGAACATGTCACAAATTGCACTCTTGTCATGTGACTGCAGTGCTTACAGTGCATTTGTAAGCCTCTCCTCACTGAGTGTTTCTGGGGGAAAAAAAATCTAAAGTACTCTCAGCCTATGAGGAACAGGATTCTTTTGGACGGAACCAGACTTGATAAGTAGACTTGGTCATCCTTTTGAAAGTTTTTCCCATCCCCACACAATATCTCTGGAGCTCATAGCCACAGTGACCATTTGGTTCTTGGTCAGTGTCCTTGAGGAAGAGTCTTAGTTTTTCCGAACTTCTTCCCTATAAGAAAAGGGGGACACTGTGATACCGACAAGCTTCAGTTTTTTGTAGCCTTCCTCAGATCTGTGCTACAATATAACTCTGTCTCTTAGCTCTGCAGATAGTTCCTCCACCTCATAGCTTGGTGTTTGGTTTGATATGTGAGACTTTATATAGACAGGATCAAATCCAAGCTGAATTGACCACAGGTAGGCTCCAATCAAAGTGTAGAAACATCTCAAATATGATCAAAAGAAGTGGGATACACCTAAGCTTCAACTTCAGCTTCCTGGCGCCAAGGGCAGGCCGTGCCGTGCCGCCCTGGACGGACAAGCCTCTCAGTCACTTATCACACCTAATTCAATGTTTAATCGCTATTACGATTAAGTTACCGTTTCGATCCTCAATATGTCAGTTTATCCAAATAACGCATTTTTGGGAACTTGCTCTGACGTGAAGACGTGAAGAGCCGCCTGTGGAACCACCGGGACCAGCGGGTCATCTCAGGGGCAGCATCTGGTCTCCTGAGATGATCGGCTCGTCAAACTCCGCCATCATCCCAGGGAGAAAGAGAGCCCACCAATTTGCCTACTTAATATATTCAGGAGGCACACACACACCTGTCTGTGTGATCATCTGGAGACATGCAGCAGATAAATGAGTAACAGATCTATGGAATGGATGCGCTGGTCCGGGCCTGGCACGCTTGACATTACAGTTTCCCCAAACTCACCACAGAGAGACCTCAAACTCATCAGGAGCGAAGACATGTTTACAGCTCATATACAATAACGTTTATTGTGACAGGACTGCTGCGGTATGATGTGAGACAGAGCTCAGGTCTGGTAGGTCCGATGTTATAGGTGAGCCTATTCAAATTATAAAATTTGTGTTGTTGTATTTTTCATAGGCTATATATTTCTGGTCAGCTGTCTCTGTTTTAGGCTACTATTATGAGAGATTTTAAGTAATACCGTCTATTGATTGGCTTATTGTTGCCGGAGATGGAATTCTATGTGAAAAGTAGGCATAACACTGGCCTACTACGATAGCCTGTAGAAAAAAATTATGCCCCCCCCTCCCCCAAAGCAACACAAGGCCCCTCCACAAATCTGTGCCTGGTGCTGGGTCTGGCTTTATGTACCCATATTCCACAATGTATGTATATTTGCATGAATACAATATGTCAAGACTATCTAGCAAGAACTCATTAAATCATCCTTTCCTGGAATTAATCTGTAGAATATGCTGAGACTGAAGAGTTTCTGTCATATTATAAAATGGAAAACATTATCTTGATGTATTAGTTTACGACATCATGTACAAATGCTTATTTCTTTGTGATCAATGACCTAACAATATCCCTGTAGAACATCAATATCAGTGTGGTGGCTGGAGCTACAAGACATTCATATTCACAGGACTAGTGTGAACTCTACCCAAATCAATCAGAGCAGCTTCTAGGAGGGGGAATTACTAGATGTTACACACAGACAGGAAGAGGAACCAAGACTCTGTCCGGAATTTACACTGAGGTCAGTGTTTGGAGAATTGAGAATGAGTGTGATGCTAGAATATTTTGATGTTGTCATGACAAAATGTGACAGATTATTTAGTTAGGTTTAAACAAACCTTTCATTGCGTGTGTGGTCACCCAAGGATGAAACTCCCTTCTCGCCATGTGGCTGCAGGGCCTGTTGTGGATCATTTCGGGGTTAAGTATCTTGTTCAAGGATACTTCCTCATTTACAGATCCACAGTGGTCCTGCTCGGCCCACTTAGTTGGAATGCGACCTTACCAGACACTTGGCTGTGGAGCTTGAAGAGCTAAATCGGTTGATACATCATAACCAAGTTAAAGTCTATAGGACCAAGCAGGCTGGAGGGAAGAACCTTCTACAAGGTTATCCACTGTCACCAGCCTCATGTGGCTTTTGTAAATGGAAGAATCAAGAAGCTGTTTTCTGAAACTGCCGTAAAAATTGCAGGTCTGGAAGAGATTTGACGATATCTCTTTCTGCTCACTGCCAATACACTCCATGTCAGCAAATCATGTATTCATTTTCTTGTTGCTTTATGTATGCATTCTTCCAAGTAGGTCCTGAATAGTAAGATATGGAAATTGAATAAACATTTTGTGGCTAAAAGGCATCTCTTTTCTACAGGCACTCTTAAAATATACCGCGCAGTTTCATATAGTTTTGCTTTTTGTCCAAATTAATTATTTTTTTTGTCCTAATTCCCTTGTAATAAATTTACCTTTCATCTGTCTGTATAGTTTTTGAGATTTTTGTATTGCAGCATGTGAATCCACAGAACAAAGAGAATATGTTACACTGATGTGTGGGGGAAAAAAAAAAATTGCTGCTAGGGAACATGCTATACTCCTCCTCATGGGTTCTTCCTGGTCTCTTTTGTTAAAAAATCACAGAGTGGTAGGCGGATAATGTCACAGGTAAACAGGAGCGGGACAGCAAACTTAGCCGAAGCATTGTCCATGAACAAAAATGCCAGCATTCAAATCTTCACACTCACACATTGAAACTTCACTGAGATTTCTCTGTACACACTTCTGCAAATCAATGACAATAACAAATACCAGGCTCTCAAGAATGCCAGAAAAGGCCATGCGTTCCTCAGCAGCAAGTGTCACACGCTGTTGTCGAGCCGCCTCATTAGACCATATAAGCAGAGTGGCTGTCATGGCTGACATACAGTACGCATGAAGTGCACACGTGGGCAGAATTTGTGCTTGTGCTGGCATCCTCCATTTCCACCGTGGCTGTCACCCGTTTCGGACTGCGACGAAGTGTGGCTGGAAAGTGCGACGCTCGCCCTCGAGAATTATCGCGTCTTAACTGAGGCTTGTCAGTCACGTCGTCAGCTCCTGTAACGGGATACAATCGGATTGATTGGCAGATATTTGTGTGGTCTTGTATCACTTACTCCCAAAGTGTTCCAGCTTATTAGCTTTAGTTATGAGTGATGTCCTTGGAGACATGGTGAAAAAAGCAGCTTTTTTGGCAAGTGAGCAGGCATGTCAAATGATTGAATGAATCACTTCTAGTGCCAAATTGACAGCATTTAGAGTATGTTGTTCTATCATAGCTCTCCTGCTGTTTCTCATCACATTTACTTTCACACCTTGAAATGCAACTTGAGTTTCAATTATTGGAAGCAGTAATTCTTTACATGCTCTAAGTGTCCATTACACGTTGCCAGCAGTAGTCCAGACTTCTCTCAGTCCTCACGACATGTTTTCCACCATCTTAAACAAGTTATTATAATCAATGTCTTGAATAAAACCATTGTTATTTCCAGGTGAATTCTGAGCAGCCAGTAATGTATTGCATCATTGTTTCTGGCTGAATGCTCTGCAAACATGGCATTCGCAGATGCTAGTGTGGATAGTGGCTGCTTGTGAGCTGAGCTTCAGTGATCCGCTATCCCCTCGTTCCATTCATTTGTCTGTTTCAATGTAAACCCTGCGCACACAAGGGAAGGCCTGATGGCATTTTAAATGTAATGAGCAAAAATGCAAAATTGTCGCAATTTCAGCCAGAGCCAGGGGTACATGTTTGAAAGCAAAGGCGCTCAGGAAAAATAGGGTTTGCAGAGCACATTGTGACATTTGGAACAGGGGGACTACACTTGCTGACTGCATTCTGCTATAATACGTTCAGAGTAAGTGTTTTCAAAATCACCACATCAGTAATTGAGGAAGGAACACAGTTTCTCTTCTTTGCTATTTCTTTAAGTGCTGTGCTTTCTTTCTTTTTTTTTTTTTTTTAAACATTTTTCCCTCTAGATTAATGTTCTAAATAAACAAAACTTAAGGTGTTTATAGATGAATTCTATTTTTTTTTTTTGCTAAATTGGCCCACTGTAGCCTATTAGTAATTTTTCACCGTGCAATTATAATACACTATACACTCCTGCTGTAAATGATGATTATTCTATATGAGTCATGAGAAGCACTGGACAGCTTAATCCATCAATGAGTTCAGGCAACCTCTCCCTGCCTGTAGTTTCTCAGCTGGCCTTGATGAATCTATACAACCACCTTTTCCTGGAGGCCTCGTAACTTATTCCCTGTAATGTTCAATTCTCACTTCACTGGCCCTTTTTTTTATTTTCATAGCATTTGGTGTAAAAGAATGCATTCTTAAAGACGGACCGTTCGACATCAACAGCTGTTCCCCACAACACAGACTCACGGCTCATGCGAGACAATTGCTTTTAGCACTCCATCATTTTTCATGCCAGAATCCCATCCAATCCCACTGTTATGCAATCTGTAAATTTGTAGTATAATCTTGTTTTAAAATAATCATTGTAATGTTGGTTTCAGACATGGATGGATGGATGGATGGATGGATGGATGGATGGATGGATGGATGGATGGATGGATAGATAGATTAATAGATCTACATCTACACCTACACCTACATGGAGTAATTATGTTAGGTGTTAATCTGTATCACACTTAACATTGGTGTTCTTTTTTTAAGAACACCAATGTTAGGTGTTAAATTATGTTGCCGTTTTCAGATTCAATTCCTGCTGCTCCTCTCAACTTAATATAAAATATAATATAAAATGTCTAGTCCAGTTTCAAGGTGGGATGTATAGTCTAACTGCCTAGGTTAGATCTCAGTCTTGGTCCTAATGAAATACCTTCTTTGTTCAGGGTTTGCACGTGTTGGTATGGGTTTTCTATCCACATGCTCAAATTTGGCCTCAAAATCCCATCATGTTCAGGTTAGGTTGACATACAGACTTGGTTCAGAAGCTATAGATGTCCTTGTTCACCCTGCAGTATGCTGGTGAACTGTCCAGAGTGTTTCCCTCATCTTGTGCTCAGTGCTTTGAAAAATGGGCTCTGCCCCTGTTCTATCCCTGCACAGAGAAAAAATGGTTTCAGAGAGCAGATGGAGGCGTTGACATGAAGAAGAGATGGCACCACAGTGCCAGATGAAATGTTTTACCACTCGGAAGTCCTGGTAAAAGAAATTCATAAGCACGACGGCTGTGGTGCGTTCAACCTTCTTCAAAGTTTGACACTTAACTGAATTATGTAAAAACTTGAATGCACCCTCCGATGGCTATTGTCCTTTTTATTATGCCAGCCGAAGAGAAAAACTTGTCCTGTAGTTTTGCAGAGTGACAGGCTTAAATATCACAAGCTCCCACAGGTCTTTTAACCTCTCAATATGATATGCCACTCACAGTGCTCTGGATGAACAATATTGTTCACTGCATTGCACTACAAAGCTTTGCTAAAATATCTCCGAAACAAAAGTCTGTGTGGCACAAAGAGATAAGATCACTGTTTCATCTCATCGCAGATCTAACCTGTTTGTTCAGCGCGTGCCAATAAATCTGCTCAGAGGCTTTCATTCTAGCCTGGATACCTTTCCTTGAAGTTGCTCCTTTCTCTCCATTGAGGCTTTCACCCAAACTAAATAGCTGTCCATGACAACAGCTTTGTGGATAATTAGCTGAATGATGTAATTAGGGCCTCTTAGGGTGCTTTGGTCCTGAAGGACTCACCAGAAGGCTCCCTCCTATGGAGCACACAGATAGAGACACCGCCCAGCGTCAGGCAGAGGGATGTGAAGTAGCCTCTTGCATCCATTCATCTTGCCCACAACAGAGGCTTTTTCCTGCTCATTAGAGCTATACTTATGCTCTAATGAGGAAGCAGGAGGGGTGTTGGCCATGGGGTGGAGACACACAGCGGTCATTTTATTTTTGTTTGAAGGTGACCATGGTATTTAATGGAGGTGCACCACTCACAGTGTGCAATCTGTCTGCCCTGAGTTGTCCAACTGTTAATTTGCTTTGTCTCTTTAGACTTATTGTCGCCTTGTCTCCGACTCCGTCTTGGCTTCCTTCTCTCCTCTCCGTCTCCCTCTTTCCTTCTGTCATTCATTCACTCACTCACTCTCTTTTGCTCCTGTGTCTCCTTCACCAGAGTTGAAGTGCATGTTGGAGCTCTTCCTGTCGTGAATAATGCGCATCAGCTGCAGAGGTCAAATGGAATGGGTTTCGCGAGATAATGACTGGAGTGATGGTACCTGGGCGCCACCAGATTGTGGAGTGTCTGAGCTTGTCATAAAACGACAGGGAGGAAGACGCTGGGTGCTCACTGTGTCCTTTAAGCATTATGAATGTCAGAAAAGGCAATGTCAAAATGGTCCAGTTTTCAGCCTGGCTCTCCACTCTCCTGTCCCCCTTTACCTCTTCATCAGACACCAGCAAATACCTTTGTCATTTCCCTCTTCATCCAGGCAGGGGAAAAAAAAAAAATCAGTTCATCCTTAGGTCACATGTCCATGTACAGCATTTACAAACTCAATCTGTGGCTGAGCGACAGCCATATCGGACAGCCAACATCACATCCTGCTTAAAGCCAATATTTATTGCATCTGTCTTCTTGTCATTGAATGACTTTGACGCCTCTCTCCTGCATTCCAAAATCGAGGTTTGCTCCCTCTTTGTGTCAACCCCCTTGGTATCTTCTTGATATTTACAGCTCCATTGACTGTTCCTATTTCTCTCCGCCTACTGCCATGTTCAAAAGCCAAGGAAACATCACAAGTGAAGGGAATCGGGGGCATCACTCTGCTGTCTTCCTCCACTTTGCCGCTCTAAACACTGATTTTCAGCTCAAATTGCATCCTATTAAAAGTCAATGAGCCATTGTCACATTATTATAGGCCCTGGACTTGACAGCTCACAAAATAATCTATTAAAACTCCTGAGTCACTGTGATGTGTTTGTAGCAAGCGAAAAACATTAAAATTGAAATTTGGGACACAGGATATCACCTGTCACTGGGAGAGTGGGGCCATCATTGAATAATAATTAGATGAAAAATTTAATGAACAGACTTGAAAAATGTGACATAATTTTTTATTCCGACAGCTGCATGTGAACTGTGACTTTGCAGACAAATAGAACGACTTGGGATGGAAACAGGGTGAGAACAAAGGCGGTGGATGACAGCATCCCGGCAACTGTCACCAGGCTCTCGCAGCTTCATGCTTCTCATAGAGCATCACTGTGTTTGTGCAGTGGTCTGTGCCTGTGTCGGGGGTTGAAACATGAGGTGGATGCGAAGCTGCAATGTTTGAAGTTTCCATTTCAGTCTAAGGTGAATAATAACATGCAATGATACGTGTGAACACTGATGTACTCGCATCAGCTTAAACCTAACTGATAGTCAGTTAAACCTGCCATTTGCTGCTTCAAAATGGCAGCCTTTGGTGACTGTTTGAAAACGTCAATACCCCAAAATGATTTTACTCTGTGTGATCTCAGAAAATTATACACTCTGAAATGATGTACACCAACTTGGCTACAGTGCTGTACTTCTCTTACAAAATGATCAAGCCCATCTTTCTCTGCGTGGCAGGCTCACTCAGATGTTTAGAAGGCAATTTTAATTTACTGTAGGATGAAAGTTTCCCCAATCTTCAGGCAGACTGTACACTGCCTGGCCTCATTTGTGCAAATACGGTGTATCTTCAGTGACTAAAGAGGAATTGGACAGTGGAGATTATGGTCTGGGCTACTTGGTGATTTACATAAAAATCTTGCTTTTTGCAGCCTCGTGGATTCGGCTGCTTTAATAATTTATATTGTCAGATCTTTTCCCTGAAATGATGCATGTGGGTTCTTTTCGGAGGGAAGGTCAGTGTTAGATTCATGGAGTTGTGTTTTGAATCAGTTGTAATACATCTGTTCCCTCATTAAGCTCTCACCCGGCCCTGCTCTCGCTGCTTTTCGAGCGTTGAGTACACTCCTTCTGCCTTTGCCGCTGAAGCCTTATAAAAGCGCAGGAGGCCCCCTTAGTGCAAGTGTTCACACCTGATTGCGCCAGTCCCCCATGATGGTAACCCAGGGCCCCGGTGGGATAGCCGACCTTGTGGACAGGTTCAGGGTTCTGCCAAGGATGCCTCCAGTGTTCCTTATTTAGAAGGCT
>OMNW01035281.1:31443-50273 GCA_900303245.1 Selene dorsalis | reverse complement strand
TAAAGTGGGAAGCTAAGACAGATGAGCATCCTGTGTGAAAATGCTGCAGGGACCCCGGGTGACAGCAGGGATTTCCATCATTTAGCTTTATACCTTCACTCCAATAGTCACTGCCTCCCCATTACCCATTCCACACCACCACCCCTACTGGCTTGTGATTAAAAAAATCACACTTACTGATACTGCATAACTACACTCAAAATACATTTACATTAAAATATACAACAATTAAACAAAGTATCCTACAGTCTGGACTGTTGTCTGACATGAGATAGTTAATGGGATGCTGCGTGTGTGAATTAATATGCAGCTGTGTTCCATAATATCCCAGGGAAAAATAAAAAACATCTTACATGCTGCCTCCTTCTGTCCACTTGCATTTACAGTAGTGTGTCATAAATGAAGTTATATGAATCATGACTTGAGGATGTTGAGGCTGTCGTTGCACATCTGGTGTGCAGGGGCACTGCGCCTGTCTGTCATAACCATGAGTGACAGGCACACGTGCCACTAAAAAGGTAGCAATACCTAGCAGGAAGCTGCCATCTTCACCTTCCTAGCAATTAGTATAGTGGCAGAATTTCTTGTGTGTATGTCATGTTTATTTAGAGGGACTTGTTTGGTATTTTTTCGGCCCCCTGGCTGATATATACAGTATATATATTTTAAAACAAATTCAATTATTCTTGACACATGAGAGAAAAAAAAAAGATAAATAATTGTGTGCACAAACACAAGTCAAATAAAATAGTGGCAGAGTACTCACAAAAAGTATCCAAGCGTTTAGCAGCCGCTATCTGTGTGACACATGTACCTGTCTTCTGCAGCTGAAATTCCCTCATCGCACTCGCTACACACAATTATTGCCTTCTCGGAGGCGTGAAAGGAGCTGTCAGAAATAATATTGTCTTTTGAAGTTGTTGTAAAGAAAACTTTTAAGCTATTTTCTATTGACCATTTTATAGCTATATTCATCCAACTATGGGACAGTTGCAGTTTGTGCTGTCCAGACTGCGATGATTTTCATTTTTATCACACCATCACAAAATTATTGGATCCAAATTGCGTTGGCTGGGTCTTGCAGCCAGCAGGCCTTTTTGGATGTTGTGCCTTAAAATTACAGCAATACTAAGTTCAATTAGCCATTGTGAATGTATTGACTATAAGAACATATGTCCGTTTTGCACATAGATCAGGCTTGTTTTGTGATATATACTGTATAGATAAATTATGATTGCGATGCAGTATAGCAGCATATAATACAATTTGCTACATGGCAGCAAATTCAGCTCTTAGAGGCCAGAACAGAAACCATTTCACACCTCACAGTTTGACACTTAGTAGGCAACAGTTTGCTCATCATTTCTGCTCAGCTCCCGAAGGATAACTTGTTTCTTGTACAACATCACTGTACTCGACATGTGGTGCATTGCAAAGCTCAAACTGTTCAGTGGTGGATTTGTATCTATCAGTTTCAGAGCGAGAGGCATGGAGAGAGATGTCAATAGAGCGCTAAAGCACACATTAAACAGCAATATTGCAATGAACAGAATAGTCAATTAATTAATTGATCAACTGAAATACCATTGACTGTGTCAGGTCCTCTGTTGTGAGAGTTAACAAAAAATTAATTTGATTCATGCCAATATAGATCTAAGCCTCTATGTATGTGTGTGTGTGTGTGTGTGTGTGTGTGGGGCGGGGGGGGAGCAGAACCCACAAATAATAGTACTGTAATATTACAGCTGTAGCTGATAGATGTGTAGCTACAGGGAAAGTAAAGTTGTCAGGATGGCTTTCATACGCTCTATTGATCCATCTTCTGTCTTCTGTAGTGGTTGACAGAAGAATTTGCCTTGATTTTTCAGAGAATCACTTTCCTGTTCTGCTACACACACACACACACACACAAACACACACACGTATATTGGTATAAATAATATAGACTTTGATTTTTGATGTAGACATGGGTTGGCTGTTGACAAATACTGTTTATCGTTTCAGTGAAGTGTTTTCACTGTTACATTTAACCTGACTGCAGAATGGGTTTGATGTTAGATGTCCATTTTGTGATCATTTTAACTTTTTGGTGGCAAACCAAACACAATGCAAATGTTGAGAGATTAGTTATAGTGAAAGAGCAAAGAGATGTATGGATTATTATTTTGAATGGCAGAATTTACTACTTAAAGTGCTTTACAATAAATGCCACATTCTCCCATTCACCTCATTGCACCTATACACTCATAGGACAATCATGAGGGATTATTTGAAGCTCAGACTCCTTCCCAGTGACACAAACATACAGTCTGGAGGAGCCAGAGGGACAAACTATTCTACTCCAATGAGTCACCATCTCCCTAACTTAAACAATGCAATCTTTTTGTGTATGGTCCCTAACACCCTTATAATCTATGTAAACAAAGGATGTGGTTGTGTGGATTTCAGCCAACAAGAGGATGCATTGAAGAAGGAGGCCACGAAGATACTGCTACTGTGTTTTGCAATATATAGCTGCCTTTCACTAAATACAGCAAGTTGCCCAGTTTAGCAGTTTTAGATGTGCGTTGGAAATAAAAAGCTAGAGACAAATGCACTGTGCTTTTTCTTCGATCTCATAAACCTGACAGATGTGATTCATCCATGCCTGTTTACGGCCGTGCATTAATTTCCCCTCCTGTCCCTAACACAGTTTAGCCCAATTAACACAGTAGCTCTTTTACTAACAGTGTGAAGGGGAGATGTGCATGTGTCAGAGCTGCAGTTGGCTACAGCCAAGTACCAAACGAGATCCAAAATGGAGGGACTGCTGTGAATACCAATGTTTCCTACTTCCCCTCGCTCAGGACGAGTGATAGGTTGTGCTCCCTCTCACTCTGTCTCTTGCTTTCTTCTCCTCACTCTGCCATGTTTCTTTCACATTGCTATATATATATTTATATATATATGGGGCTGGGCAATATGGCAAAAAATGTTATCACAATATATTTTTCTATATTGATCGATTCTCGATATTTATTACGATATGTATTTTTTGCTGATGCTGCCAGTTGGAGGAACACCCTAACTGATTCCTAACTAGAAACTAGAGAATGTGTTCAGCTTTAAGATGTGTCTATCACGTGTACATAAGGCTATAGTCTTTCTATTTCTTTCATTTTATTCCAAGTAAAGATGACCATGCTCCTCTGTAATATGTTAGATTGCATTAGTAACTACCTGCAGGGAGATGATGAAGCAGCAGTAAATCTCCATCTGTTATCATAGTTAAATATCTCCTGCATGCTCATGTTTCTGTAGGTTCAACAGGCTGTTGATGTATATCCAGCTTTTTACTCTGACAGTTTTATTGATCTGACTCACAGTAACTACGAGTGGAGTTCACGTCAACTCAGGTGATCTGCAGGTTATTGTTTCACTTCACTGCTCTGACGCTACGCCCAGTGTGTGTGTGTGTGTGCAGCGCAGACACACACACTGTAACCGTGCATCTACAGGAGCCTTAGTGCATGTTCTTGATGCCGTAGATGAGCCGACATATGAGACGTGTTACAGCAGAAAAACGTCAGGAGCAGCTCAGTGTTTTCACAGTCAGTTTTCTCCTCCTCTTTCTTACCGTCGTATCATCAGGTGGCTCAACTTTCACTTTATCCTTCTTCCCTTTGGCTTGTAGCTGCTTCTGCTCAAACAAACTGAATACGCTCACGACAGGAGGCGTTGTATCAGATGGCAAAGTGACAGGCTGCTGTCTTGTTTATTTCTTCCCGGTGATATGGAGGAAATATGACCATAGCTGATAATCGAAATCGATCAACATTTTATCACGATCTTGATTGGAGATTGTTTTATTGTCTAATATATATATATATTAGGGCTGTGAAATGATGCATATTTTTTCTTTTTTGCTCGAAATGACAGCAATATGAATGGAAAGCATAAGCAACATCCAGAATACTGGTGGTATTTAAAAATCAGTTCTAGTGTAGGAACATGAGGAGAAAAAACATATGCAGGGTTTTCTGTAACATTACAAGACAGCGCACCACCCCCCGCTCAAACTGAATGAACGGGCAATTAAAAACAAAAAACTCTGCTAGTTTTTGTGAAGCAGCAGCTCTGTGTCGCGACAACAACAACAACAACAACAACAACAACATCTTTCTACAAATGCATGATCGTTCATGTGACATGTGCAGGGCCAGAGTGGGACTCCTTTTCAGCCCAGCCCTTTAGATCAGCCCATGCGAATCCAGCTTCAGAAATAACTAGGGGGACGGGAGCATCGCGGTAACCATAGTAACTCACAGACACACATACACACCTGTCTGTGTGGTCACATGGAGAGAAGCAGCAAAATGGGAATGAATGACAATAACAGGAGTGTTGGACAGTGGAGTGTGGGACAGTAAGTTGAGAGGCATAATGGAGGTAGTGAAAAGCTGAAAATCTCCCATTCATTCATGCACACTTCAAGAAAAGATGTCATAGTATTCTTTTTTTTCTTCCTGTCTGCAAGCTACTGCTCTTCTTCTTAAGGATCTTAGCAGTTCTCAGGGATTGTTGAGTCACTCCCGTTTAGGCATGAGAATTTGAAAACACTTGCTTTTAGGGAAGCAGCAGTGTATTAATTATCAGAGCGATGTATGCTGCTGGGCCATTCCCAAAACAGCCCTGGTTGTCATAGCAATGAATTGATAGAACCACACTGATCTTCTGTAACTTTTATCATTTCATCAAGACCTATAAAAAATATGTCTAATCTGATTGGTAGATCCTGGCATTCATCTCGCTGTCAGTGCTTTCCCCTGCTGACTGTCTGACTCCACATTTTCCAGTGAGATGTAAAAGTGACTGAAGGGATATAGCCGCAGGATAGACAATTTGGCTCCTTTGACTGTCCTACCTGCCACTAGCTAGCAGTGGGAGGGGACATATAGGCAGGTAAAATGACAGAATTATACATGTTGTACTAGAGTTAATGAAGACTGATTAATGCTAGGTGTGACTGTGGTCACGGGGGAACGATGCTGAAAGATGATCAAACCAGTCCCTGTCTAATAACTGAAACTGCCCTTGGTTCAGTCAAAGATGACAGCAAGCAGCCTTGAAGAGCAACTGACATTGACCTAGCCCAAAAAAACACAGCTTCAAACAGAAAGAAAAGTGATCTAGTACAGGAGGAGTACAGGAGGAGTACAGTGGAGCACCGCTGAAGGCATTCATCAGCCTTATGAAGCTCATTTCAGGCACAACGGTTTCATACCTTTGCTGTCTGTGCTTCCTGTGGCTCTTTGGAATTGTTTTATTTGCTTTTATTCTGTAAAACACTTGATTTTACATTGTTGGCATGAAAAGTGCTATAAAAACTCAGATTGACTGATTGATACCTGATATTATCATGTTTTCAACTGAAAAGAAACAAGAGTTAGACTGTTGGGATGCAGTCAAGCACTGCGTTGCTTGTAGCTAAATGCTAACACATCCCATAACAACATGCCGATTTTTTTCTTTTTTCTTTTTGTTAACAGACTAATTGAAATGTTTACCAGACCTTGAAAATAGTCAGTATCACCAAACGGTTTGGTCTGTTTGAGACATTTATGTCTCAAACAGACCAATAAGAGACCAGCAGTTATTTAGCACTTTCACTCAAAACTCACATGTGACATTTGGATGCTTGGTTTGATTAAAAGCACAACACAATAACACAAACAAGCTGATTGAGCCAGCAGTAGATCAGCAGCTCCTGTCTTATGTAAGATAAAATTACTATTTCTGTAAATGGGGTCAGGTAGCTGTGAACAGAGCTTCATGTCTGGTCAAACAAGAAAAAAGGTCTGTTTTTAGAAATCCATTCCATAATGTTATCAGACCCTTAAAGAAACAATCTGAACCTGTTGGCTGTAGAAAAAAAAACAAAAAAACAAGCACTTTTAGTGGATGCACTTTGATGCACACAAATAAGATATATTACAACAGCAGCTGCTGTGTACGTCTTTACTGAATAACAAAACAAAGATGTTTTATCTCTATCAATCTTTTATCAAAAATATTCCAAATCGCAGCCTTTCAAAAATTTCTGATTTATCCTTTAAGAGTGTTTGAGGTCATCAGTGTTGTAATCACAACTCAGACAAGTGTCTACAACTGTAGACTTTCATAATAGCTGTTAGAAGGTTGTTGTGTAGGCTGGTCCTACCAGACACCTGAACAAAGTCAAAGTCATGGTGTCGTTTCATTTCAAACCCATTGTGAAGAAATTCAGAGCAAAAAATGTGTCGGTGTCCAAGTTGTACTTGTAGAAACTCTTATTGAAGGTCACCTGTCTGTTGCTCGAGTACTCGTTCTGTCCATTCTCCTTCCATTGCACTTGTGGTAACATTTTTGTTGAATCCATAAGATGATCTAGTGCAGTGTGATATGGAGAAAATTTTATATCCCGATATAAGTAATTTTATTTATCCCGATAATAATCGGTTTATATTGTTAATAAAAACAATATATATCCTGATATAGTATCTTTTTCTTAAAATGATGGGTTTTTTTCTGCGTAGAGAATTTGGTGGCGGCCACCACCAGCTCATGAGTCACTGTTATTTTGTTCTCTGGCTTTTTGTCCATTTATTTTGAGAGGGCCGCTGGAGAGAGACAGGGAGGAGGGGGAGAGAGAGAGGGGGATACACAGCAAAGGGGCCGCCGTGTGGAATCGAACTAAAGGTCGCTGCAGTGGGCGTGCTCTACCAAGTGAGATATATGATGCTCGCGGCTCAGCGTATTTAATCTGAGACTCCATCGAGTGTTTCAGTGACGGTGAGCGGCCTGCCGCTACTTCATTGATGCTGCCGCTGCTTCAGAGCTGGAGCAGACGTACAGTAACAGTCACCTGTTACTGTTACCATACCAAAGAGCTGACATGTCCTTTTTAGTTTGTAATCTCCTTTCCTTCAGGGCTTCTGTTCTCACTACACGCTCTTCTGTTGTCAATAAACACACATGGCGATGGTGCTGCAACCGAACTACACAGCTGTTAAATGATTGGCTGGTTGCCCGTGACTTGTAGCGTCCAGGGATGATTCAGTGTCCCACATCCTTGAGTTTTACACTACTGACTTGTATCACCTGAACAAACATTTCCTGTGACCCATAGCAACGTTAGCAACAGAGCTAAGCCAGTGCCCCACATGTTAAAATCACAATATAAACAAAAGATGGTTATATCCCATGATGGACATTTTTATATCGCACTATGATATATATCGTAGTATAGCACAGCACTACAGTGACCTAAATGTTTGCCGTGATGCATGTGTACACAGGACAGGAAGTCGGTGTGAAGGTCACCATTTTGGCCAGCAGGACACTCTATTCCCCAGAACAGAGAGGAGAAGAGCTGCAGTGGCAGCCTCTAATCCTCTTTAATTTGTTTTCAGATGGGGTTTTGGAATACCAGCCTGCTCCCTAAGCAGAGATCACATAAGAACGTGGGCTGGGACAGCTGTCTCCTCTTCTGGCAGTTTTTAATACAGGTCTGCTCACCACCCTACCCCACCCTGTGATGAATAATTATTGCGCTGTGCTGAGTGGTAACTTTATGTGGATTTTTTTTTAAGGACAAAAAAAAAACAGATGCAATTCCACATTGTACAGGAGCATGATAGTGCGAGCATGGTGGCTGTGTTGAGAAAAAAAGAACAGAAAATGAAAGTGGGTGGTAGTGGAGAGGTGTGTTGTTTTGTTTTTTGTTTGTTCCTCTATCAGCAGTCATGTGGCCTCCTCCTCCTCGGTCCTCTACACAAAACAAAGCTTGTAATTGGGTTTGGGTGTGTCCCCTTTGTCCTTTGTTTGACGGTAAAGGTTGAACTGTGAGAGGAGGAAAAAAAAGGATGCTTACCTCACCTGCATGCCTGTGTACCTTCCTAGAGGTGAATAGTATCAATGGGTAGATGACTGCATCGTCCTCTGTGCTGCACATTTTTTCAGCAGCGTTGGTCGGACAAAGGCATGCTCTATTGAAGTGATGAAGCACATCTTGAGAGACAGAGGGGGTTTAAAAGCTGCTGAAACAAAGCATGCAGGCAGTAGGTTGGCGATGCAGGCAGGGGGCTGGCAGTCCTTTAATCCTCACCGCAGTGCTGATAAATCGGCATGCGAGTTTCATTTTTATCCCCCTTACCAGTTTGCTTGGCTCTTGAGTGATGAACAAACCCCCACTCGCCTATGAGGCCTTTTGATGTAATATCCAACCATGGATTACGCCCCCTGCACTGGTCCAGATTGGTGCTGAGGCACTGGGCTAACAGGTGGATGGTCATAGTGTCCGGTTAGCTTTCATGCAGACAGAGTCATCCAATCACAGCGGAGAGGGCGGCGGTCTAGCCTGAAAGCTTGGCTGGTACTATGTATCGAGGTAATTCTCCTCTTGTAATCGGCCTACACTGAGTGAAACATCGACAGTATATAACTTGAAATTGAGCTCCATACATGGTAGAAAAAAGAGCAGAGGCTTTCCTTCAGTGATTAGTTTGATCACTCTCTGTATGCCATGAACAGAGTTCCTTGCTGTGAATCTCCCAACACTGTTATGCACTTATGTGCCACACTTTGAACTTCCAGTGATACATACAGTGAAGGATTTCTTTAGCACCTTCAGCTGTGCTGTGCTTTCATCTTCTCACTGCAGTTTTTTGTCGCGGTCACACCTTCAACACTATGAGTATCTCAAAAAGTAGGACTTTTTTTTTCAAGAATTTTTCATATATATCTTGATTTTAATCTTGAATGATGTTGGCTAGATATTTTCTGTCACACATACCATTTAAGTAAAGGGGGGAAGGTAAACATGATGATACAATAATACCCCCTAGCAGGAGCATCTAGCATTGATAGAAATATATAACACAATACCAGTAATCACCTGAGCCATCATGTGTTTTGGGCAGTTGCATCCCGTCATCAATATCTTAAATTAGGTCAGTCTGTCAATATTCCTTTTTATTCTGTGTCCATGACAACCTGGAAGAGTAATGTATTGGCAGATCAATCAGAAACATAATATCAAACATTAGTAACATCTTGTGTAAAATTTCTTCAAATTTGGCATGAACATTAATTTTGACTTGGGGATGAAGTGATAACCGTTTTAATTGGCAAAGGTCAAAGGTCAAGGTCACTGTGGCCTCCCCAAAAACACATTTTGCTCACCACTCTCAAATTCATTTAGCACTTAGGACACAATTAAACACAAGGTCAAAATGTTGAAATGATGACATTTTATATCCAAATGGTTGAGGGTGAACTTCACTGTGACATGTTGATGTTCTGCAATAAATATTATTGAGTACAGTCACTCAGTAATAGAAGATTTTGACCATATTACCTGCAACACAGCTGGTTAGTAGGTGCCAACAACTGCAAGGCAGAAGTTATTTTATTTTTAATTATTTTGTTTATTTATTTATTTCTCTTTGGGAACATCAAGGTAAACTGATCTCTTTTTGGCCTTCAAACCAAAATGCTCTGGGCCAAAAAAACAAAAACAAAAAAGGATGAAGAAAACACAACCACCGCAAAAACTGGTCGGTTTGAGATTGGGTTTGTGGAGTCTTTGAGGCAAAGATGTTGTAAAGAGTCCCTGAAACAACGTGAATGGGCTGTCTTATAATAGAAACAATTCCGCTATGATAAACTGACTCTGCAGTTTATGTTCCCTCCCTTTGGATCCGTTCCTCAAGTCTAGCCATTTGACATTCAGGATTGCCATTTCTCCACCGTGCCCCCGTCTCGTCCCTCGTTTCCTGCCATTGCTCATGACCTGTGGTGATGCAGGGTCCACAGATTGAATGCACGACCAGTGATTGATAACATAGTGAGCCTGTCTTCAAGTTACCAGGACAACTTGCTTCCCTGGTAACAGCTTCATGACTTCTTTGAGACCTTTATTGATATGGCTCTCAGGTCCTGTTTATCTTATTAAAAACAGATTGGAGTAGCTATTCTGAAGGCTCTGTGACATTTCATTCCTCTGAACACTAGATTTGTTTGCTGTATTTATTACTAAGTAATGGAAAAATAGAAACTAACTGCTTGGTAGCTTTTTGGAACACTCTCAGATCATTTTGTAGATTGTTTATACAGGCGCTGATGCATTCAATATTACTCTTTTATGATTTTAAATTAACACAAACATCACCCCATTTTCTTTTCCCTCTTTGTGATGTCTTCCATATAAGTCGTGATATTCATTTTTGAAAACCATACTCATGGCTGCAAATCATTGTTCTCTTCATAGCCTATTCGTAGCCTTTTTTTTAACTGAATTTTCTGCATGAAACTTCATACTGAACAAATACTTAAATTATGTCTTACTTATCTGTCTGCGTACATAGTCATCTATTATCGTCTGTATCTGTGTGCGTGTGTGTGTGTGTCTGTAAAATGTGTTCATTTCGGTTCAGCTCTAAATGTGTTTACTTCATGTAAAACACCCACACTCATTGTACCACAGGCTTTTATGGAAATTGGAATAAAGAACAGTGAATAGAATCATAAAATGCAATTTGAGAAATTACTTTTATGGCGAGTTGAGGCTGGATTTGGGAGCATGTTTTCTGTTTCTCCTGCAGGTATCCACTTTTCAGGCAAAATAAACACTTGTAAGCAGAGCAGACACTTTGGCCACTTGCCGTCTGAGTTCTTGTCTGCAGCTGATTTACTTCTCCCAGATAGACTGAATGGAACATTACAAGTCATTTTCTCATACCACCTACCTGTTATGTTATGCTCCGTATGAACCAGGGAACACACACACACAAAATCATACAATCCTCCAAACACCCACAGCGGGGTGTCTGTGCAGTTCCCCTTCCACATACAAGAACAGCCCAATAAAAAAAGTAATACACTTTCATTACAAGTACAAAACCCAAACATTTCATAGGCAGGCGTAAAGAGGTTTTTACGAGGCAGGGTGTTTCAGCAGAAGGCTAATTGTCAGGGGACCTTTTTCTAATACGTTCAATATCAACAAATTTGTGATGTGTCAATGTAAATTAACATCATCTCCTCATTATATTAATAGAAAATGCAATTTTGGTCGTGATTACGTGTTCAACAGTAGAAAGGGTATTTTCTGCTGCTTGGTTGTATATAGCAGACAGGTTTTTCCCTGCAGCACTGTGTGATGACTATTCACTACTGAGGTCACTGAGGTCTGAGCCTCTGTATTTCCCCCAGAGGAGGGTGTAATAAAAGTCGTGGAAATAAAATAATTGCTGCAAATATCCGACAACGTCAAGATCATCAACGTGGCATGATGGTTGACGTTATTGTGGGTGGGAGTGAATAGTCTCCACCAAAATCTTTACTCCAAGCTGAGGTTCTTTGCTTCTGCCAACACACACACACACACACACACACACACACAGACAGGCAGCTGGTTCCACCCAAGCGTGACACAGGCATCTCAAGGATTTCACCAGCAAACTGCTTGTAATTTAACATCTTTCGTGCTCAGACATAATCTTACCAAAAACACCTGTGCGGTCTTGCTACGTTAAACTGTGCATCATGCTTCGATTGAATTAAAGTTGTCTAGCTAGTTAACATTATATCAATATATCCGCCGCCGGATAATGAAAGTTAAAACCCGCTTCTGCTCTCAATTTGCTTTGTGTGAAGTGCTGAAATGCGCATTACAACGACAGCACAGCACACCTACAGTTTCTATTTTAATTTCAAGATCAATTGACCCTGATCTCACCTCCTGTGTGTACTTTGTTCTGTGACACAGATGGAAATGAAAAGATTGCATCAATTGCAACTCAGTTTGGAAAGAGAAAAAGAGGAGGATGATGTGAGAGGAAGCGCAGGTGCTGCAACATTGTCCCCTGGGATAGGATGACCACTATGTCCCTGTCCTGTGATCACTTTCAACCAATGCACATGGATATTTCTGGTAATTATAGTGGAAACCATAAACGCATCTTTAACGACCGCACAAACCTATCCTAATAGAGTCATAATACTAGTACTGTATGAATAAATTGTCATATATAAGACATCTTGCCTTTGTTTATGGACTGTTTGGGACACATTTTCTTAATTTACATCCGCACATCATTCGTTGCAACATTTAACATGATTATCACAGGCTGTTGCTTGATGGATAATTTGTGCTACTGCCCATTGACATGTTTTAAGTCCAGTTTTTTACTCTGTGACATTTTAAAATGTACATGGATATATAAAGGAAATCTATACATTTACCTAAAAACCTCCCAGAGCTGGGGACATCCTGCTCAATTTTTAACCCCCCCTCCCTCAGCATATGCACGTGCACACATGCATAAAAGACAATATACATGGGGAAGTGCAGTAGTGATGGCACATCTGATCTGATCCGATCTGATGCAACATTATTACTGTTATTTATGATACAAATATGACTTGTTGATTGACAGTGCCTTTACTGTATATTATTTGGTTCATGTTTTAATATTGTTGAAATTTAATTATTTATTGACCCCTTGGTGCACTTTGTTTTTAACTTTTTAATTGATTTGCTGCTACTATTGCTAGGAGGGAGACTGCCAAATGAAATTTTGTTGTATATGCTCTTATGCAGTGATAATAAACTTAAACTTAAATGTAAGATGCACTTCACTATTTCTAAAACCCTGCATGCTTGGAGGAAGCACGCATTCATCCCTAGACATAGAAGTTCCCAGTTGGATAATCTACTCCGCAGACATGCCTGTGTGTGTCATTTTTCCTGATTGTGTGGCCATGGGAGCTCTGTTGCTCTGACTCCCCTGAGGTTCGGTTGCATGCAACAGCAGTGGTCACCCTCTGTCTTCATCATGCAAGCCCGCTGTTGTACTCAAACCTTGCAGCTCACAAATGTGAGTGTTTCTTATTTTTTTGCTGGAAGGAGGAAGAAAAAAAAGAAGCTGTTCTGATGTTCTGAAAAGGATTCATGGTCTTATGGTCATGGGGTCATGGAACTCATTCATTCAAATGAAAAGTCTCACATTAAATAAGAATAAAAGCTCAAATTCATGTTTACTGGTTGTATTTGGTGGCTGAGGTGTACACCAATGCAGATATTGAAAAGAAGGTGTAGACTATGAAAGGATCAGAAATGCAGAGCTTTCTTTTTGGCCAGCTAACAGAGGCGATGACATACCCACCACGGCCTATGACTAACTCCATGTGGGAAGGCTGGCTGCATTTCATCTCTGGCTCTGACTCTTCTCACCAATGACATGATAATTCCACATGCCTAAGGCCCTTCAGAATGAGGACCCGCTGATAGGGTTCCTTGTGATTGCTATCCACCATAGCACTACATGCTCGTGGGAGGGAGGTGGATTACATCGGACGGGTGCTGACACTCTTGAAGCTGAAGCATGTCATTAAACAGTAAATCACTCTGATTGAAAAACGCATCAGCTCCCAGCTCTCTGTTTACAAAAGAAGACCTTCTCCACAGGCACAGATTGTGCTCTCGGCCAGATAAATCAACAAGCAGTCGTCCACATTCTCCTTCCATGTAACGCTTCCTAAGCCCCGGCCTGCATGCACACTTACAAATCACTACCTGCAATGTGTTGACTTTGCTGAACAGTCCTCACCACAGTGCTCATTTATCCACAGTGACTGTCAGCACGGTTAGTTTGCTGAAGGTGATGCGTTGTTAATTTTTGAACACCTTTTAATCCAATTACAGAAACTGCATTTTTTGATCACCCCAAAATGAATATAGGAGTTAAGTACGTAAGAAGAAATATTCAGTATCTGGTATTTATAGTAAAAAAGATCTAATAATTGTTTAATTTCTAAGATTCGTTTTGATGTGTTAGTTTTTTTGTGCATTATTGAATATTTGTGTATAAGGTTGGATTTCTGCATGATGCCTCCAGGCAGAAATGATAGTGCCGGTTTCTTTTCATCCTCGTTTTTAGTAGCTGTGGTGGGTCATCATTTTTGGTTATGACCATGACATTTGTGAGATGTAAGGATGCAGCAACGCGGGTAAATACAGCTTTACAAAAGAGACCAATAATGGCGAGGAAAGCTGTCAAACTAATCGCTGAGCGCTCTGCTTGTAAACCTCTGACTGCCACTCTGCGACATCTCATGGCCACATCTCAACAATGAAGCAAAGTCATATCAAAACTGAATGGAATGAAGGCTAAAATAATGACAAAAAAAAACAACCATTGTTGGCAAATAGATGCATTTTACTTTAAATCAAGGGTGTAATTAATTGCTGTTTTTATGACCCCCCCCCTGAAGAAAAAGAAACTGCTAAAGCCAGTGAATGTATTTGATCTTCTGTCACATTTTCAGTTTATTCAGCTTTTGCACGAGTCATGATTGTCATTTATGAGGCAACTCATTAAAAACATTCACAATTGCTGTGCTTTACTGCTGCACAGTGATAATGATCCCATTTCTCTGCTCTGCTTTGAACCCCGCAGGAACAGCTGTGAATTTTCTTTAAACATTTAATCAAACCTGGGATTGTAAATTACAGATTTCAGGTATGACTTTTTTCCTAAAAAGTCCCATTATCTTTATTCACCTTTATTCATTTTCCAAGCAATAAAAGAACAAGGCAGTAAAGGTACTTGTATGATACCTGTATGGCTCTGCAGGGGTTTTAATAGCCACTACTTAGTGATTTTTTACCCCTTTTATTGAGAATAATGTGAAAAAGATATATAATATGAACACTTACATAATCTATACCCCTGTTTGCTGTAGGCTGTTTAACATTTCTCATAGGGGAACTGCAGAACATTGAATAAATGCAAAGATTTTAAATGGAGTCGCAGTTGTTGCCAAAAAAAAAAGAAAAAAAAGTAAAACATTAATATGTCAGCCATGTTTTTTTCTTCAACCTGGCTTTAAAAGGGCACTTATCCACTGAACTCTTTGATCACCACATGTCCAAACTGTTGGACTTTCATCCACTTGTAGACAAGCCTTTATATTAGGCATGTTTTAATACAGATGTTATATACAGTGGAGTCTGGCCAAAAGACAAGAGGCAAACACTGATGCAGCTGGAGCCACGGCATCCTGTCCTTTTTAAAAGACAAGATAGCATCATTATAGTGACAAAGAATGAACACAAGGCTTTGCATTTTGCAATCACTCTCTGAAACAAAGTGCATTTTTCCACATGTACTTCTAGAAGTGATAATTCTTAAATGCGTTTGAGACACTACAAAGCTGTGTTTGTTTACACTGCTTAGAGGCACAGATGAGGAGGAGCGCTGAGAAAACCCCGCCATCCATTTTTCTCATGCATTTAGTTGCACTGACATCTAAGCAAAGGTAGGCCATAGTCATAAATCACAGAGCACAATAACGGGCACATTTTGGGCCGGTCCATCATTGGCTGTGTTTTGTTTTCTCATTGCATCTTGGCAAATTGCTGTTATTAATGGGAGAAAGCATAGTTTGCACCCCTCATTAGATGTTGTTCCAACAGCGCCTCTGATGGATTAAGACAAGCTGGAGGCCTTGTCTGCCTCTACAACCAGCTAATATGAGCCAATTAAATGCCATGCACTCTCTGGCCACTCCACACTTGCTTATGTGCTCTTATAATGATGTCCAAGTATTCTGCTTCATGGCCAAACGAATTTTTGTTTCATGACAAGTAGTAGTTATTTGAAGGAGTTTTTGCAGAACTGTACACTTACTGTGACTTTCCATGATAATGAATTGTGTCCCTTTTAAAGCAGCGGCCTTTTCCGAGGGTGCTCGACGTTTTCCTTTGATCAAGTGGGTTTTAAATCTTTACCCACATTTAGCAAATTTCTCCCCCCCAGTCATATCTCTCGGTGCTACCCTCGATATGTGAGAGGCACAGCTGTGTTTGTGAGCCTTAGATTTCAAGGAAAGGTCAGCCTAGCAGAATGTCTGATTCATACCGAAGAAGCTTATGGGCAGGTGGCTGTGAGCACTAAGTAAATATACCTGGGGCTTCCGTCAGATGCGGAGCTTATAACACAGGAAGGGTCGACATTGTGCAGCACTAGCATGAAAACAGAGTGTAAGTCTCTCCTGAATTAAGCCTAGCTAAACTGAAGGTCTTCCCAGTGCCACATGAAACTTGTTAGCCTTATCCATCCAAGTATTCTCAACCCTCAAGTGTTATTGCTTTGAGAGGCTCAAATTGTCATCTGTTGAGATCAGACACACACAAGCACAAGTTCTTGTGATTTTAACAAAAAGTTTTACACCCTTACGTACCACTGAGCTGATAACGCCGCTGTATAATTACAACTGCATTGATTCAGAGCAGAATCACTCAACCCCTCTCCTTCCTGAGTACAGGGATACTTTGCATAAACATTTTTTTTAACTGAAGTAAAGTAAAAGCTGTAAAAGTGAAGCCTCCGGCTTTCCCTCCAATCTGCACAACACAGTAGATTAAAGGTGTCTGTTCAACTCGAAGCTGCTGTTTGATGGTTTTGTTTGTTTCAATTTCACCGCAGGACTAGGTACAGCTTGCGGCGTGAAGCTGCAATGTTGTCCTCTTTAGTTGTGATCAAATTTGAAATATGTCATGATCATGACATTACAAATCATCATAAAACAGCTGAAAAATTGGGCTTTTTGTTTTATATTCAATTAAAGGAGCATATCTGTTGACTGAAGAGAACAATAACCCAGCAGACTCTTGACATGAAGCTTCGCACGCAATTAAATGTTGATTCTTTGTTGTTGTTTTCTGTATTCTGCGTTCACATTTGCCGGGATGAGTTTCCTGGGCAGATCTCTGAACGATCCCTAAGTGTTGAGTTATCGCAAATGGATGGAGATTTACATGAACACTTGCACAGATGTTGATTTTTATGCTCAGAGTTGAATTAACGCTGGTGTTCTTGCCGTATGAATATGGCCCATATTAGCCTGTGTTTTAACAAGAACGTCAAGCGTAACGAGAGATATTGCTTCATTGGAAGACTTTCAACAGGAAATTGGCAAATAAAATGTGTCTAATTTATGAAGTCATTTGGATGGCATTCGATGGATATTGAATTGCGTGGGAATTATGCCCTCATCTCTTCGTATGTGCAGCCTGCGACTGCTCCAGTTTTCATGTAGGGATTATTTGAAATGTGAACTTCCATGGCACAAGTGTATAACCCATGTAATTTGCTCTTTTAAAAATTCCTCATCCCTCCCCACACGCTCCAGAGCATTTTTCTGTCATTGGCTATGCTACGTTTTCCTCTGTGCCACATAGTCACTGAGTTGTGCACATTAATCCCTGCGACCACAGAAGGAGACCACCTAGACTCTCATGCAGTTTTCATTGCATTGTCTCAATAATGAAGCCTAATTGGCTGCCACATTATGATGATTATTCTTAAGGATATGCAGATTTCGTTGAAGTGGACTGAACGTCTAGATCCAAGAGGAACATGTTCCTGGTGACTATTCACACAGCCAGGTGACACCTTTTTTTTTTTTTTTTTTTTCTCTCCCTGTGATATGCATTTCCCGCACCTCTCTGGAAAACTCACAGAGACATTTACAAGGCCAGGCAGCTCCTCTTGTGGGTTCATAGTAAGTGGTTAGGATTTTCTCTAAGAGCATCAGCACTGTGTTAATGACATGCAGTCTCCGGAAAGGTTTATCCATTCAATTTGACTCTAGAGAGAAGATCTCTTCAGCCTGCTGATTAAATTAAGATTCTTTAATAAGCATATCTAGGTGCACTGACACGGGAGACATGCTGATCTGTGTCTACCAGTGCAGATACCCAAGACAATCTGTTTTAAAGTCAACTAACACTGAATTTCTGCAGCGCAATGTCTTTTTTTTCTCTCTGTTACACGGCGCTTTGCTGGTGATTAGTCACTTATTTTCTGTTCGCAATTATGCTGTCTCACACAAATCTGCAGCTGTTTTCTGATGTCACTTTCTAAAATGGAAAAGTTCACTTTGTGGACTTTCTCATTCTCTATTTGCAACTTCAATAAAGTCCCGTTCTCTTTGACACTGTCCTAAATATTATGTAAACCCAGGTCATTTTGGAAACGGTTGCCTGAGGCAGCATTTCAGATCCATCATACTCTTAATGGGACAGCAGCAAACAACCTAGACATATAGATTCTTTCACTGAAGGTCTTACTAAGGACATTCAGTCTCTTTGCACACTCCAGCAGTCAAGTGATAACTGACACAAAGAACTCAGTCTGTCACAATTATTACATAATTGCCTGATCGCAATTATTTGAGCTGACCACAATTGTTTTGCATAATCGTTAAAACTGTTTCCATTCATCTGTATAAAAACAGCTGGATGAAACTAATAGAAATATCATATTTCCATCACTACTTCATCGTGGTTTTCCATCGTTTGAGGTTTGACTGGTGCTCTTTTAATGACATCATGTTGTGCCCCTTCTTCTGCTGTTGTTTAATAACACATGAGAGGAGCACCACAAACAGTTTATCTCAAGGCGCTTAATTTCTAATATTTGACGACCGTATTTCGATGAGAATCTATTATGGATTTAGTTGCAAAGCCTAAAGGCAAACAGAATAGCAGTTCATATTTATATGTTCCAATGTTTAATCCAATAAATGTCTCTTCTTCTTCATAAGTTCTATGTGTATTATTAAACTATGTTTAGGCTTATAATATAATAGTGGCATAAAGACAATTACATTTTTAATCACAATTATTTGTATGGCAGTTAATCGTCAACTAAAATTTCATGATTGTGACAGCCCTACAACGAACCAAACAATAAGTGACTGTATGTGAGTGAGTTAGAAACTTAAACTCATAGTTGCATTTC
>OMNW01035281.1:0-30950 GCA_900303245.1 Selene dorsalis | reverse complement strand
TCTTCTTGTGGTCCTCCCTATTTCCTCTCAAAATGATCCTAGATTTTAGATTTCTTGCCCGACGTGATATTAATAGTTAACTGTCTAACAACTGCGATATCGCAGAGACCTGCTGTATAAAAAATGTTGAGTGAGTGTCATTACTTCCTGTATCTGGCCCTTCAAATTAAAAGCCCTCTAGCCTTTCGTACACAGTTCAGTCATATAGATTTTGACTTAATTTTGACAAGACATGGCTCCAAATGTTGTTTTGTTTTTTCTGCAACCAATCGACCAATGAAATTTTGGTTGACTGAAGACTTGTTGGTCGACTTACCCTTGGTCGACTATTTGGGGGCAGCCCTAATTTTTGCTCTGGTGATGAACAGATCCTTTTCAAACTCTTAACAACCTATATTGCAGCTTGCGTGTCATGTAGTTTGCCTTCGATGCAAACCCTGGGAAAGTATCTCATTCTGATAACCTATTACCCATTTTTATGTGCCAGCTGTGAAAATTAATGTGTTGTAACATAATCTTAGGTATGCGTTGTGAGACAGCCTGTTCTTTTTCAAAAGACAGTGTCTGTGGTCCATAACAAGTTCTATAGCTAGGGGTTGACTGATGTGGCCAAAATATCATTTAACAGCCTGTTTTTTTTTTTGTTTTTTTTGGTGTTGTTTTTATTGATGAGATTACTTTGTTTGTTTGATGATGCCATGTCTCTGTGCTGAAGATTTTCAAGAGAAAAACACCACCACTAAAGAACAACCATTTTTCAGATTTTTGGCTGAAAATGGTAAACAAAGGTGTTGTCTCGTCGGAGAAGAGTGTGATGGAGGATGCCATACATTCAGTCACTTCATTCCAGCACTTCCAGGACAAGGACATCAGATTTTTTTCTTTAAGAGAGGCACTGTGAACCACATAAAGAGAAATAAAACACAGTAGGTTATGTTGTCAGTGGTGCCTGTCAAACCGAATGATACTGATGTTCCTACAAAGTCTTCCCCAGTTTCCTTCTCTATAGTCAAATGTCCTCTACAGACATGTTTTATATGTAAAAATACTCTGCTGTCGTTAATATTTTATTGAAACATCATGTTCCCACAAAAAAGTGAAAAAAGGAAAGCTTAGGCTTGGGCTTACTTTCTTGCTGAGAGATTCTGGATGATGCTTTGTGTCCCACCCACCCCTGCTCCTTGATTTATATTTGACGGGTGAAAGAGCCGAGAGTATCAAGCTGGTTAGAGCTAGAGAACGCAATAGAGAAATCCAGCCACATGTTTGAGTCTTAGTCGGACCCAGACAAGACAACCTAGCAGACATATCAGAATGGTTAGCTCAGGTAGAATCTGCTAATTGCTTGCATTGTTTGTTTGCTTGTGCCTGGCGGCGACTGACACAGCGTCAGTGGCTGTGTGCAAATGCAAAGACCCACTCTCTCTACTGACTAGGTTTCAGATTTATTTTGCTTGCTTCTTGCTCCTGCAAGTTGACAGGATTGGTTCCTTAGGTTATATGATGTATGAAACCGTGGCTGTCTGAACCCATTTTTATGAGACTGTCATTGGTTCACTGTAGCTCCAAGGTGGAATTACAGTCCTGGTTTTGACTGCTTATTTTACTCATAGTATGTCTTGTAACATATAAAAAAACATGTTAACAAGGTTAAAAAATGGTGACGGTCTTTAAGCCTCACACCGTTCACTAGGGATGTGAATTTGGGTGTCTCACGATTTGATTCGATTCTGATTCTTAGGGTCATTGATCGTCCTCTTAATTGACAATAGAGGATCGGATTGCTGATCGGTGCAAACCTAGTCACAGACATTCAATAGAGCATCTTAATCTTATCAGTTAACAGCAAGAGTTGTTTGCAGCAGCTTAACTAGCTTAACAACACAGCTTGCTGCAACGCTGCGTACGGAAGCCTGTGAGGGCGTGCAGAGAGACGGAGGAAACGGTAATAAAAAATCGATTTTTGAAGTTTCTGAATCAATCCAGAATTGTAAAGGATAAGAATCACGATTCTTACATGAATCGATTATTTCCCCCACCCCTACCATTTACCCAGTTCTGTGTGCAGCAAACACTCTGTCACCTGTGCAAAAAAATGAAACTTTTCTCTGAAAGAAACATTATCAAGCCCAGCAGTCAGGCTGATGAGGCACGTTGGGAGTCAGTGCATTTAATATAGTCAGAGAAAAACATAGTGAGGGTGCCCGCTGCGAGTGCAGTTTTTCCCAATGTAGTTTTTTTTTGAAGATACTCTAACACTTTCATGTTCTAATCTTAAGACTCATCTTACCTCTCTGCTTGCTTGTTTGTGCCTGCTTTTCGATCTCTATAGCACAGAATCGCAAACAAATGGTGCACCTCTCTTTGTTGGCAGTCAACACCTGTGGAGTTGTGAGACACCGCTGCCCTCGTTCTGCTTTACATCTTTTTATCAACACGATTATTGGTCATAAGGTCCCCTTTTTACTCTGTGTTATACCTTTACTGTAATAACCATCTGTTTTTACAAGATACAGTTTTCTCATTAAATGCTGAATGTGTTGAAACTGCCATTATGTTGGGCAGAGAGTTGCTTGCCTTGAATCAAAGTCAGCCCACGCCCCACACTGCTGGCTCACTCTTCTTTAGCCACATGAAAAGAGATGTGTTGTGTTTATTTTTACGTATTAAGATGTCCTCTAAATTGACATAATACATCGATACTCTGAGCTCCTTCTCAGGTTTTTAGTTTATGTTGAATCTTGAATGTACATCTTCAGTGCGGCCTCCACACAGTGTTTATTCAATTGCCCTCCTCCAGGTCTTGGATGTGTTCACCCTCTCTCAGGTCTTCTCATTAGCACCAGGCAATTACCTTTGTATCCACCATTTGTGATTTGGCAGATAGAGTCACAAGTCTAGGCTGATATGCTGCACAATTATCACCTTGTTTGTGTGAGTGTGTGTGTGGGGGGGCATAGTGGTCCAGGTCTCTGTGAAGTATGTGTAGACTGTTATGCAGAAAGGCTGATGATCAGACATAATAAAGCAAGGTCAGTAATCCATCTGGGACTCCAGTTTCTCTCTTTGAGAAGCCAAAATTCAAATCAGTATCCACCTTCATCACTTCATCACTGCGTATCCTTCCTTGTCTCCAACACTTTGCTTTGTTTTTGTTGCTCTTTTTATTGATGGGTGTGTTTGGGCATGCCTTTTTAATCTGTGTGGAGCTGTGGTCTATTTGAAAGCCGTGGCTAAATCTTGATGAAAATGACACGTATTTTCAATTAGCAGACAATAGGGACGGTCTAGTCTGTATAGTGCAGAATACAATAGATTGAATGGATTCTCTGATTTGTGCAAGAAAAACACATCACTATACAACACAACACACATGATGACTGGGTTGCCCTTGTTAAAGCGATGGTAGTGTTTTCCTTTGAAAAACATTGTCGTCATAAACCTAACACTTCTATTCTGTTGATTCTTTCTAAAGGCGGCACTGTGCTACAGCGGTTTGCACGGAAGGTTCTGGGTTCAATCCTCAGGTCTGCGTGGGTTGTACCCAGGTTCTCTTGCTGCCTCCAACAATCTAAATACATTCACATCGGGTCACTTGACAGTTCTAAATTGTGAGTGGGTGAGTGTTGTTTGTCTCTATACTGTTGGCCCTGTGATAGTGGTGACCTGGCCAGGGTGTACCCCGCTCTCACCCTGTGTCCGGTGGGATTGGCTCCAGCCCCCTGAGATCCTGCGTTGATAATTGGCGTAGCTAATGGATGGATGATTCTGTCTTAGTATGATGTGCCTATGAATGAGAAATTATTCACAACAGTTGACAAGAGTCGTGACGCCGTTCAAAGGCCTTTGCTTTGCTTAGAGGTTTATTGACTGAGCGTGTTTGTTCACGGCCAAACAGCCTCAGATAAATAACTGATGACTGATAACAGTAGAACACCGCAGGTTGGAAATCGTTTAATGTGCAAAGCAATTATTATGATATGCAATGATGTCGATTTCATACTGTCTTTTTTTCTGTTTTAAGTAAGAGGAAATTTGAAGTTGAGAGAGTGCAATAAATTCACAGCAATAACAGCTACATGGTGCATGTCACACATCTCAACAGAGATTAGAGGAATGTTTTTTCTGTAACTGAAATTTGTTTGTTTGACTCACCAAACCAGATGGATGAATTGTGCGAGGTCAATGAAAAACGGATGTTGTTCCCTCCTTAAGTAACTCTCTCTGAAGTGCTGTTTACCAAGATTCCAGGCCCACACGTGGGAGAGAGCTGGTTGTGTAATTGCATAAGAATGAATCAGCCAGAAAGTGTCAAAACCAACACAACACACAAACACATGTTTATTCAGGCAAAGTGTTTTTAATAACAAAACGCTTCCATCCCTTGTTTCTCTTTCAGGATATTTGACAGTTACCATAGAGCCACTGCCTCCTGTCGTCGTGGGAGAGACCGTTACTCTCAAGTGTAACTTCAAGACTGACGGAAGGCTCAGAGAGATCGTCTGGTACAGGGTGAGTAAACCTGTCTGCACTTTCAATGGTATTAGGGCTCCAGTGCTCCTCCACACAATCCATTTCTCTGATCTCCAGTCATTCAGCGTCTGAAGGAGGTCAATGCCACTAGTCATGTCACAGGTTTATGCCTGCGTTAGCGGAATAGCTGTGCGCTGTCAAACCGCAATTGTTAGGAAAGCAGCTATTATTTGGGGCAGCTGCATGGGAGGCGTCGGTGGCTGCTGCTTGGGAATTACATTTCTCAATCTGCTGGTCATCACCATCATTTCTTAATAGTTCACAGCTGGCGACTCAACAGTTATCAGTTATTATAATCCCAGTTGGTGTACTGCACTGCCTAAGTGGTGCCAATAATTAAATTGCTGTGGAAGGAGGTGAAGAAGCCAGACAAACAAAATCAGAGCCTTTTTACTGTGTTTCTGAGAAGGAGAGTTCATATGGTCCATAAATGTTTTAAAGTTCTGTGTGAAAGTAAAGATCGGTAAAACAAATCTGCACAACATTACAGTTCACAGAGGAGAAATTTAGGCCACTTCAAGAGAGGCTCTGATAAGCACTTGAATTGGAAAGCAGTAGCAGCTGCCACCATCACATCCTCGCCTGACCATTTGTTTTTTGCCAAAAAACTCTCCAACAGTTCTTAGGAGCTTTGCTTTGTAAAAGCAGTTGCCTCTTCACCAAATTGTTACAGGAGTCACTGAGTGGTGATTGCATTTGTATAATGTGGTACAGGCACATGAAGCACTGAGCCTGAAATGGGATCCATCGCGCCTATGGGTCCTCCATGAAATGCATTCTTGTTCTCCGCTGTGTTGTTGATGTGATGCATTTGACGGGGCGTAATCTCATGAGTAATGGGTTTTCTAAGACAAACAAGTGAGCACCAGTAGGACAAACGTTAGTGCAAGAGTGGCTTTGTCCATGACAATAAGGCAGAATGTGCAGTTTGGAATTCCTCCACATTGGACGTGGCTTTAATGAGCACTGCAGCAACTGTACTCGTCCTTAGGAGTTTTCAGCCTGTGAAAATACTACTACCATCGATGTTTTTGACTCTGATGGGAATTTTCCAAAGTCTTAAAAAAAATATATATCTTGAAGATGTGGCTGCATTGCATTATGGGAAAGGTAGAGTACCACCTTTCTCAAGCTTGTCCTGTACCAGTCTACAATATCTCAGGCAGCACTGCATGACTCTAACTTTGACTCTCCCCTCCATCTGTATGGAAGTGCTAAATATTCTCTCAAGGGGGATGATGGCAAGAGAGAGCAATTTCAAAAGTACTGCAAGAGACACATTCAGAGTTACATTTTACCATAATGTAGTGTATTCAGATACAAAAAAAGGATCTGTTCCTGTCCTGTTGTGCAGACGTATGTTAGATCGCACACAATGTACTCCATAAACTGGTACCTCAGGGTGTAAATTGGCCTTTGTACAATCTCTTCACACTTGGGCTCCTCTTCATCTATAACAAAATATGCCGTTTTTGCTCTGGGATGTCTGCGTCCTGCTTAATGATTACTTAAACACCATTTGGTAATTGTGAATATTCTGTTCAACACAGCACTATGGTGGCATTCACCTTGGTTTCACCCTCCACCCTGCGCTGGCCTCTGCTCATTAATGAGTGGAGCGTTGGTTTATTGCTCAGACAGGAACTGTGATTTTTAGAGCAGCTTCTGCTTTCTCACTTTCATTATTGTGAAATAAAACAGTGTCTCTGGACTAAATTTAGAAAATGCTGACCTTTCCAGGTGGGGCAGAAAGAGATTTATGGCACTTTAGACACTCTAGGCTCATATATCACTTTCAATCCTGTGACAATTTCATTTAATCAGGCAGGGATTGAGGAGCATTGTTTTGATAATATTCTGTCAGGTTTTTGTGGTGTCTATTGATAGCTGCAGTTTGAATAACCACTCTGAGAACAGAGCTGCCCGTAGTAAGTGTTCTCATGAGGAACGCAGAGAGGTTGGAGCAGAAATCAGCCCCATCTCTCCGGTGGCTGCTGCTCAGCACAACCGTTGATAAATTATAAATCAATTACTGACACTTGGCTGCCAAAGTTTCTTTAATCTCTGCCTTTTATTTGACTAAATACTGTTGACTTCTCATTTTGCCTCCTGTTCAAATGGAACTAGGGTTGATACTCACCTGGGGAATCCTTGTATCTAATCGAAACTTGGCCAATCAGACAGAGGGCTGAATGGACTGAATATTTCAGCGAGTGCTCATTTGTGGTGTTAGATCTTGCCGTATTCTGTTTGAGGATTTTTTAATGCCTAACGCACTCAGACCGCAGTCAGAATTAGCACGTCTTAGGATGTATTAAATATAAATCTGATTATTTTAGAGAACCTTTCAAGCCACACTAACTCAAATTCTCCACTGCATTATATTCAAAACCAGAGATAAAAGTAATGGATTTGATATGAGTTCCCTTATGGTTTCTGCTATATCATAGACTTATGTATTTTCTTTTGTCCAACCCTCAAAATTATGAATGGGTTATTTTTTCAGTGACTGTACTAGTACAATGGCCACAGAAATGGGTTGAAGGGTGTGTGTTTGTGTGGGGTCATGCCATTTTCATCTTTCAAAAGCATTTCATTAAGATTTTCATTTTACCTGTCAACATTCATTCATTTATTCATTTTCTGTACCGCTTATCCTCACTAGGGTCACAGGTGAGCTGGCGCCTATCTCAGCTGATTTAGGGGCGAGGGGCGGGGTACACCCTGGACAGGTCACCAGTCTATTGCAGGGCTAACATATGCAGACAAACAACCATTCACACTCCCATTCACACCTATGGGCAATTTAGAGTCGCCAGTTAACCTAACCTGCATGTCTTTGGTCTGTGGGAGGAAGCCGGAGTACCCGGACAGAACCCAGAACCTTCTTGCTGTGAGGCAACCTGTCAACATAATTTAAAAAAATTCAGATTGTACCTTCTTCAGTCATTCAATCTTTGAACTAACCTCATACTAAAACCCAACAGCAGAAAGTTTAAGGAAACAGACCTGCCATCCATTGTTATTCATCCTGCATTAGCTGTAATCTTTTTTCTTCAATTGTTAACTGCTTCTTAATAAAATAAACTCTTGTGTTTAAGTGAGCTTACCTTTATTAGATCTCACAGGCCCCATTGCTGTGTGTAAAATAACATTTGCGAAATCAATTATTTACTCTTCCTTTTCCTCTATTTTTCTGGCCATAAAACCAAATGTTGAGAGAGGCATGCATCCTATACATTTACATGAGTAGGCGAATGAGAGAAAAATGTTATTCTAATTATTTAGAGAGTATTTAATATTGTTTGGAAACTGTATGGGCCATCTATTAAGAAAAAGTCATTGACAGACCCTATGTTAACCTACCCAGTGATGCCCACACAGACCAGACAGAGAGGTGTAAGTCCTGGTTCAACCTCCTCTGAGCAAACTTTTATTAAGTTTCTATTAGAAAAAGATAAATTGACTGATTTGAGTTTTGAGGAATGTAATTTTCGCGTTGCAAGCAATTCACATTCACAAGGAAAAACAGATGCAATATGAAGGTGATAAAACACCCAGGTTTTTCCATCTCTCAGACTTCAAACAGGTTGTTAGTTTTAATAGTATCCCAGACAGCAACTGGGAAATGCGGTTGATGTGATGATGCGGGTCAGTGTGACCAGCATAATGAGTCATTCATCAATCATAATAAAAGGTTTACAAAGTCTGCATCCTGGATGCATTGTAGCTGAAGTGGATGTTTTTTCTGACGCATGATTGATGCCTAATGCCTCTCACTTTAGTTTCTTCAAGATGACAGTAGATGAGCATACACACGAAGATCCAAAGTGAATGCAAGAGAGTGAGAGCTGTCCGCAGTAATGGATGCTGTATAACCCCGCAGTGAATGCCTCAAGAGTAAATAAATGAAAGGCTCACAAGTGTGTATGATGTTGCATGACAGGCCACATGAATGTTTTTCAGTGAGTGCTGAATACTGGCAGGCCATGGATTAAGCCCTATGGATATGTAATACCATCAAGCTGTCTTCTGTGCCCTAATAGGACACCACCAAATAATAATGATGGATCATTTGATGGGGCAGTGCTAATGTGCTGTCTGTTTGGGAGAAGAATGTCAGTGCTCAGAGAGTGCCTCCTCAAACGCACGCACACAAGCTCGTGTCACGCCGTGCTTGTTTTAATTCGTGTCATTCTAATGAATATGTGCATACAGGGCGTCTCCCAGCGGGCGCCCGTCCAGGTAGGCCGCGCCGTGCTGAGGGCGGTGGAGCAAGCAGTCTCTGTTAGCTCATCTGAAGAGCGCCGCTCTGCACTACACTTAATTTTAATCACTGGATCACCCATGTCTGCTCGCCTGTTCTCCCCCTCACCGCCACCAGCACCACCCGCCACAGCCCTCCCCCACTCCGCCCATTACTGAATTCCTCCATTGTCCTCCTGACATAACTCTTCTGGGATCCTCTCCCTCTCACCGACATAAGAGTCTTTGCTAAGACACTTCCCTAATTTAGCACAGACCTGCTTGTCTGCTAGCTGAGCCGATTCCCCTCATACCCTTCCCATCATTCAGCTGTGTCCACCTTGGTCCATTTCATTATTATCACTCCCAACTCACCTGTATTTATAATCCTGCTCTCTGCTGAATTGAATACTGCTCTCCCCACTCCATGTGCAGTCGGAGCATATCCTAGTTTTTCAAGGTAACATGCAATATCAACAGCTAAAGAGAAAGATATTAATTATGTTCTAGGGGTATTTTTTGTCCTGCTAACAAATTGCAAGTTAATCTGGATGGGTTATTGTGAGAATTAGAAAATACTGGAGTCCAGTCTCCTCATTGTAAACCTCTGAACCTCATTATGGTTGATCTTGTTTTTGTTTTTTTGTTTTTTTTTCTAATGAAATACATTGAGGTAAGAGAATAATGCTTATATGCTTATAATGCTTATTTGGGGTATGTTTTTCCATGGACATCCCCAGTCATCCTCGGTAAAAGACGTTTCTGTCTGCCTTTTTTTTTGAGCTGTACAGCTGGAAGAGAACCAGTGGATGTCACGATACAAATGTTCTAGTCAGGACTGGGCTGAGAGCTGCTCTCTGAATTACTCATATATTCTCCACTTGTCCACACATTCACTTCACTGATGTGCCGTTGGTTGTTTTATAGCAGACTAGGAATCCAGTTAGTATGTGGATAGATTTAGTTTTCAATGACAATAATTTGAAGTAACAAATCACAGAGAAACTGTGTAGATGCATTTTAAACATGTCATTTTGCTTTATTGTCACTTGGTAGTCAACAGATTGATTGTAAACATTTTAAAGTACAGCAAAAATCACAAACAAAGTGGTTTCAAGTATAATTAGCTTCAGAAACACTGTAACATAGCCTCCTGCCTGCCTCTGAATAGCTCACTAACTGGTCCCTGAAAATCATCATTGTGATTCATGTGTTGCACAGCGGCTGAATATGTTTTTGTTCACACACTCTTGGTGGAATAAGAAATAATTGTTAACTTGTCATTTAAGGGCTTTTATATCAAATATGTGGACTTCTGCTCCCCTCCCATGTGGGTGGTGTTGGTGAAGCAGCAACAAATCAATAGTTTGTAATGTTGAGAAAGGATAATAACCAAAGACAGTCGTAAATCGTAATCATCAGCTGAATACCACAGAAAGCTTGTCAAGTTTTAATGAAGCCATCTGCCACCATGGATTCTGTTCTCAACATCACAAGTCAGAGTTAGCTGTACAACATCATCGACACATGTTCCACGACACTACTATTTCCCCTATATATATATATATCCCCTGCAGCAGTACTGTTGTGTCATGTCCATGAGGATGTGGTGCTGGCTTCAAGCAAGTCAGTATAGCTTTAAAATAAATGACCTTGGAATAATTTTACATAGGATTATTTGTGTCATAATGTCCAGCTTTACTATTTATCTGTAGAAACTCATATCAAAAAATTAAATGACATCAACAGAAAATCACTCACACCATTTATTCAAAATTAAGTGTTAATAGTATCCTCTGTATTGACATAAACATTTTATTATCTTAAAAGGAGACTAGTTTGTTTCCAGAGTTTGCTTTACTACCCTCAGCCCCTCCATGGTCACCACCATCCTCCTTCCTCTTCCTAACCGACATACATAGACTCATGTGGAAATTGAAATATACTATAAATATAATTTTTAAGAAGTCTGAGCTTGCTTATTATGGACTGCCCTATTCCCTAAAGGAGCTATACTACAGCATAGCTCATGACCAAGCAGCATCACTGCACTGCTAGAATATCAGGCTACAGACTACAGCACTTTTTTAACCCAAGTTTCTGCTACAAGTACAAGAATTATCCAGAGGCAAAACTAGTCCTAATGAGTGACAGCCAAACAAGGCTGCGCCACTGTAACTGTTATGTGAATAATTTATTCATATTGCATCATTTCAGACCACAGAGGGACCTTTGCTGTTTCCATTGTTGTAATTGGTAATTACTTTATTTTGATTAACTTTTTTTTCCTACCCAACACACTGACCTCTCGGCCCCTTGTCAGACTTTCAGTATTTAGCACAGCTTCAACCTCCAGGATTTGTTGCTGTTGTTTGTGTAGTGCTAAATAGGCATCAAAAAATATGAATCCCATGATAAATGAGGCAACGCAAGAACACAGAGGGTGTTTCAATTAATATAAACTGGTCAAACGTAATATTAGAAAGGTATTTAACCCATATTTGGCCTGTGCAGTGAAGCTGCTCGCAGTCTTGGTATGAGACAGCGGTTCAGCCTGTTCCTCCCAGAAGCATTACAACTAGGAACCGACCAGACCTTGACGTCGATGTTCTGTATCAGAAGAGGAGCTAGACTTTAACCTGTTCCTAACCACAACTGTGTAGTTTCAGTGGAGCAAATGCAGACCGTATGTTATCGGTCATTCAGCAGATCAAGTCATTTTTGGAACAGTCAGTGAGTAATTTTGCAATGCTTTGACAAAAGACCATGATTTTTAAGGAGGAATATTTGTTGCTATGGTTACATGGAGTGGCTCCCATGGGTGTGCCAGTGAATGGAGTTTCTCGCTAAAAGTTTTAAAGCAGGTTCTGAAAAACTGGACTGTTTATTCATTCAGCTGTATTCACCCATTTTCATTGTTTACAGAGAGACAAAGTAAGTCTCTGTGTAGCTGACTGGTTGCAGAGAATAGACAGTGTGATTAAATCTTATGCTTCAAAGTTATGTACCAGTGTACACACCTTCTGAACAGACGGCAGTCCTTAGTGACTTTGTGGGAGTACTCATATCCAAATGCTGCATGCACACTTCTTTCGTCCCCACATATTGCCATTATCTTAACAGCACAGCAGCGCTGTACACGTGTACTTAAGTGTTTGCCAGCTGTGTTTGGACACAGGCCAGCTGCCTGAGCTGCTTTGAGGAGAACATGATGTTTTTATTTGGAAGTATGACAATAGCTCTGCAAATAAACCGCTGACCTCTCTACAGTTGTACAGTCGACGCAGAGCAACAAAACTTATTCTGGGATAAAAAGTGCCCACACAAACTCTGCACCTCCATCATTCTAATACCCTTAACTCTTACAATGCCTCTGGTACCGTTTTTCAGATTTACTTGTGGCCCACATTTTGACAAATCCCATTAAAGCTGTTGACAGTGTCAAAGCACAATATAACAGCTATGCAAATGACTTTTCTCTTGTCACAGTCTGCCAAGAAATATAGGAGTGTATTACCTGAGGGCAGTGTGTCACAGGATTTACTGTTGTTGTTTCCTGGCCATATGTTACATCCAAATGCAATGGCAAAGATATGTTAGCAGATACTCGACCGAAAAAGTGGAGTGTTTTTCCAGCCAGTAATCCTCTTTCTTGACTGTGGAGAGACACAGGAGGCGTCATATGTTAAATCCGAGTTTAAAATCTTCAAGACAGGGTTGCCTGGGCAACTGGAATCTGTGAATACAGAAGAGAGCTCGCTGAGCATGTACACACAGCACACTCCCGTGGGGTTTTTGGGTGTCTAACTTCCTGCTGTTTAATCCACGAATATAAGTGTGTAGGTTCAAAAAACATCTTTAAAAAAATGATCGTCTCTGTGTCTTGCAGTGTATAATCATATGACTATACACTGCAATATGTTTTATGTGAATAATGTGTGCAAGAAAATGCAGTAATAACGTATCTGTCTGTCTGTACTGCATACAACATTTTTTGAAAATAGTATTTTTTTCATAATCCTGTCTATCTGTCAGCATTGCACACAAAGATGTTTTTTCAATGTTTCTTTCATTGTTATCTATATGTTTGAATATAGGCCATGTGTTTTTTTAGCTCGTGTTATTATTTTATCCCAGTGAATGGAGAGCATCCTTGGCCGCGTACGGCTTCCTACATACGAGGCGCTGCACCCAGCGACAGGGCAACTTTTTTTCTGTCTTTCTGTCTTTTTTTGTGTGTGCGGCTGCTTCAAGCAATTCTTGTTGAAAATTCGGAACTTTTCAAAAACGCATCGGTGTTGTTACTGCAGCTGCTTTTCAGCCAGTCGCTCAGATGGGGTGGGACTTGACACCTTGGTAACCAAGAAAATGGAGGGAAAACTTGCTCTGGCCATGTCTGCCTATCCTTAGTCCTATGGTATGTCTGACAGAAAGTGTAATAGGCCCAACAACAGCTCCTGGAGTGGATAAGATTCACCATATTGTTGTCTCTGATGGATCATGTCGTTAATCCACATCTCTCTTGCTTTACTGCCGTCAGGTTAAATGGTGACTAGCTTGTCTCCAGTGTGAGCGCAAGCATCCTTCAGTTTGTGCTCATGGTGGGAAAAAGTCAAATAAATGGTAATAAAAACAAAGGCGGAATGTTAGTCCATCATTCAATGACAGTGGTAATATACTGACAAGATATTGTTATCATAAAAACATATCTCTCACACTGGGTTTTTATGATGTAGCACACTCCAGCTCAACTGCTAGCACTTTTCTGTCAGATAAAACTATAAGTGTAACTTAACTGTACTAACTGTTACTTTGGAGCAGCACACTGTCGTCTACCCCAGATGGATGTGCAAAATTTTGTTTATTAGCAAACTCTTATGTCACAGTGATCTGAGAGAAGCAGAAATCCTTGCATGAATTTCCACGTTATATTATTAACATTTATTAAGAGTAGTACCATAGACGGATCTCTATCAGTGCCTCCAGCCATAGAGCAGCTGTAAGGTCTGTGCCAAAGGGCTTCCCCATTCTCTGAATGCAGTGTGGATCTGGCTCTGGCTCCTATGGTGTGCTCCACCATCCCCTGAATCTCCCCACAGGATAAGTCAACACCTGTGAGAATTAACCTTCTTGTTAAACAAAGCTCCCTGGTACTTTATGAAGCCAACCTTCAGGCTGCATTGTCTGGACACAGTGAGAGATAGAAATATCCTCTATTTGTAACTGTGCTTGCTTCACAAAAATAGAAGATGGAGAACATTTACTATGATGACTACTTAGTTTTCCTTTTTATCTGCTGTTAGGGCCTGTGCTCACTGTGTTATTGAGTTAGTGTGCCCAACTTGGCAATTTGTTGCTGTCCTCTGTTGACTACTTGTTTGACTGCAGCGTTATTAAAAAGACAGATCGAGTCTCTGCCTCATTGCCACTGCAGTTGGTATCAAACTCTGGTCATAAGTTCATCTGAAGTAATAACATCACCATCATGTGCCCTTTGAAAACAGCAACCCCTAAACACTTGAAATTGTCCTATAAATTGGGGCAGAAAACTTTGGGTAATTAGCCGTTCTACCCTAGTGATGTGCAAAGCAGTTCTTTAGAGAATACTGAATCACTAGAATCAGTTAATACAAAGATTCGTTCACTGAATCGTGAAGTGCTTGGCAGGAGCCCTGACTGTACAGTGCATAGTTGTGACTCCCTGAACTGATACGCAGCTGAACGATTCATGATTCAGGTTATGACTCAGCCCTGAGGCTCACATTCACTGTGCAGTATGTTCGGTGAATGTACTGATACATTCACTGAATGTACTACACAGGCGTTCACGAACAACACAACACTGCATCACGACTATGAGTAGTACGTTCAGTGAACGACACGTTTGCGAACGTGTTGTTGTGTCGCTTGTGAACATCTGTGTAGTATATTCAGTGAACGTAGCCTTTATCAGTAGGTTCAGTGAACGCGAGCTCTCAGCCCTGAGTGACAGTACGTTCACCAGCGACACAACGAGCATTTTGCGAACATCACAGCACTGTGTTGAGTGGTACCTTCACTGAACCCCTGGACCATGCAGCAGTTCCATTCCTGGCCTGCACACTCGCTGCTGAGCTATACTGAACTGTTTGTTCAGTCAAACAGTTTGTTCATTTGAACGAAACAACACAACAGTGCTCTTCACTCACAGTGTCCAGGATGGACTGTTGGGCTTTTAAGTTCCTGTTGTGGTCATTGTCTTTTCCAGTTTTATGTCTGTAGAGCAAGTATAATTTCAAGTTTAACATTTATACTAGATAAAATGAAACATTTAGTCCTTTGTATATGTTAAACAGATTTGTTAGTGACACTTTGATTACATTTAGAATCCAAGATATTTGTGCTCCCTTTTCAATAGGTTTAAAAAAAATGTGGTCTGCCCCTTTAAAGAGTGGCACAAACCTGTCATCTTTATTAGCCTGCCGCTCCATGCTGAATATGGTGCCCCGAGGGGAATGAGAGATAAGGTGATATGGATCACTGCACTGCAACCTTCCCCTTTGAGGATGTCACTGGGGCAAATACGCAGCCTGTTAAACATGGAATGATAATTACACACTTCATGTCAGCAAACTACGAGATGAGTCCCTTTTTATCCACAAATGCTAATGGAAACAAAGGGACTGATCATTGTTGTGCCTGTCTGAGAGCTCTGGCTGCTAATGGCAGTGACGACAATGGGATATTTTGTTTCTGTGCTGCTAAGAATGAATAATGGCTCCTAATTGTAAGTATCTCCCAGAGATCCCCAGGTATCTATCAAAAGCATACTCTGTATCTAATTAATTAGGTAATTCAACAAATGATTATATGGAAAAACTCCACGAGATCATTTGCTTTTCCCCGACTGACTAATTTTCTCTCCATGACAGAAGGATTAAATATATCCGAATAGTTGCATAGCACTTCTTCATTTGAACACTTAATGTGAGCATCAGGGTGCAGTATATCATACATGCATCACAGAGGTGTTGTATGGTACATTTATTTTCCAATCTCTTTAGTGTTTTAAACCTGAAATTGGATAGTCAGCAGTATTAGATGTGATAGCAGATCTTATATTGGCCCAGGTTCTCTAAAATAGTTAAACATCTTTGTTAAATGAAAGATGAGAGTAGATATAGATCCCATTAACAATGGGCCATCTGGATGAAAAAGAGTAAAATTTTGATGGCAAAGTAATTGCTCGTGCTTCACTCTTTTTTCTTTTTTTAAGGCTAACTGCAGCTCTTCAAAATTTTACCGTGTCCTGAAAATTGACAGCGTCCCTCTCAAAATCGTACCAGATTTTTGAAATCTATCCTCACTATCACAGAAGGATCAAACAAGAAAGTGATTACTTAGCGATTAAGAGTGGATCAGGGCCTCTCTGTGACATTTGCATTAGAGCAGGAAGTCATTTCCATGCCAGAAGAGTCTTAGCAGTGGCCTCTGCTCTGCCTCAACACGCCACACTGTGAGCTCCTTCAGGGGCACGAAAGAAGAAAAACAATTACTTATTTAGGTCTTTATATATTTATTTACTTGTTTACTTCCTTGCTGGTTTATTCGGATACACTGTGATGAGATGCACTTCCAAATGAGGAAAACCGCCCACATACAAACAAATGACATAATGTGAACCTTTCACTGCTTTGCAAATCTATTTATTAATTTATTTAGCTTGTTCTTAGGTGCAAAGTCAGAAACCAAAAATACGGAGGGCTGTCTTTGATTGCTACTGTAGAACCTCCTGCTCCTTATTCCTCTGTGCCATACGGGTCTGTTGTTGTGGAGGAAAACGCATCAGTGACTCACACTCACATATTTCTTTATTACTGCAAACATGACCATTTGTGTTCTTTGATTTAGTCCCACATGCATTTCTTCCTGATGCTGCAAATGGTCACTAGGACACCAAATGCCGTTTATTCCACAGAGGAGGATCGTTTACTGCTACTTCTTTAGAAAAATGATGTAAGCGACCCTCATTTCATTTTTAAAGTCTCATGAACTCAGTAATTTCATATGTTAAGCTCTTGTGTGTGTTTGTATTTCAAGTAGAGTTGTTCCAATTCCGATACCGGTATTGCAAATGCCTCTGATACTGCCGAAAATACCGGCATCGGTATCTGCGAGTACTGGAGTCCAGGCACTGATCCCATACCACGTGTATTAGAAACAGGAATCTCTTTACCAATTAGCTCCGTTAACTCTGACTAATGCTACACACTGGGACTTGCTTCTTGCGCTGTCTCGATGCAGCTACAGTCGATCTCTGGAGCAGTCCATGCGACAATGTAAACGCAGCCACACCTTGGTCCGTTCCAGCTGCCCAGTGTACGCCACAAGTTTGAGCTAAAATAAAAAGGGCCTCAGTATTTAGCTGGGCAGCCGGCCTTTCGTTTTCTATTTTTGGTAAATACAAACGATATAAAACTAAATGACCTGCGCTACAAATAACCCGCGTACTGGTGTACTGCGTACGCGTGTCTCCATTGTTAGAATTTAACGTTACTTCTTGGGAGTCATGACATACCACGCGTCTTTTCCGGTCAGTCGCTCTGCCAGTGGTGCGATGTTTGGACCAGAGTGAAAACAAACGTGTGTATTAGCTGAAAAATCAAACAATGTATCACTGTGTGAAAACATCCATTGAGGCTGCACTTATTCCTAAATTTATATATGCTCTATTTCAGTTGTGTCTGACTGTCAAACTAGACAATAAAGGAAAGTTAAATGGCTTTCTTTAACTGTATTCATTCATGTTTTACTAAGGGTTAAACCTGAACCAGGCTTTACAACTCTAATTTCAAGCTAACTCAATCACATAAGGAACTTCACATTAATAAACCTGATGAGATATGTTTCATAAGTTTTCCTATTAAAACTATAACTACCCTCTCATTTAGTTATGCTGCACCGAAGTGACCTGAAAGTTTAGAAACTTCAGCTGTGAACTGTCTGTGATATAAGTTGCAAATGTCTTTAGGAAAGAGGTAATTATGTTTCCAACTTTTCTCTGCCCACTGCTGCAGTCAGTTTGTGTGACTCCGGTCACACATCTTGTGACTTAGCATAATACCATGTGACAGAAGTTTAAAATTTTCCACATATACAACTAGATGTATGTAATATGTGTTTGCCTGGTCCTTCAGTCTGATCACATTTAAATAGAGCGTCATGATGCAACATCTGTGTGGGAGCAGAAACCATTGAACAAGACTTTGGAGTATATAGAAATGGGTCATTACAGCAATATTTGTCAATGTGAGCAATTTCTTATCTGTGTCACCGGAACTGAAAAAAAAAGACAACAACAAACACATCTAACGCACGACCATGTCCAAATTATTCAGTGGTTGTAACATTATGTAAATGATTCTATCCCATGCCAAAGAGGGGAACGTATTGTATTGATTGCTATTGGCAAATTTAGACATCCATCCTTCCATCCTTCCATCCTTCCTTGCTGTATCTACGCTTTCATTGCTAGTTACCGCAGCTACCTACCACCTACCACATTACACACACTAATCAGGACACCAGTTATCAGCACTTAATAAAACCAAGAGTTAATAAGTGCTGATTAAGGTCAATACTTCAGATGGACACACTCTACTTAAGTTGGATCAGTGTGCCAGTTTTAGTAGTTGAAGTAGAAAAAAAGATGGTTTGAAATCTACATTTTTTTAAGTGTGAGGAAAAAAGTGACATCTTATTATTGAAACATATTTGTCCCAGGTAAATTAAATATTAAATGAATATGACTGACTATAAAGAAAATGTTTTTTATGTTGCTTTACCAGACCATAACATCTCATTCATATGAGAATATGAGGCGAACTGCAGGAGGCTTCTTTGCTTTATTGTGTTTCAACAAATAATCAGATCAGTCTCTCGACATTTTTGTTGATCCCTTCAAACAAGGCTTTGACCTCATTGAAAGGTAGCCTGGGGCCAACTGCCCCTCTTCAAAATCAGCCTGTCTGAAAATCACATTCTCTTTGACAGTTCATAATAAATTGTTAACATTGTGAACACTCTGCAAGGTTTAGCATTATGTTATGTTGCTATCTGGGACTGAAATCATAGATACCTATACACTGCAGAATCCCACTTGTGTGTGTAAAGAGGATTTAATAATAATAAATATATTATTCCTAAAAGCCCGAAATAAATTCACGTTTTAGGTTTTTAAATGACCTCGTCCTGAAGTCTGTGGGGAGTTTAATGGGGTTTTTGGTTAAATGACTGAAACAAGTTCTGTGGTTATCACAGTCGCAAGACATCTCTTCAAAAAGGCTGGTTGCTATCGCTCTGACAGCCTTGTTGTGTTTATTCTTTTGCTTTTGTAAACTATTACTAATACTAGGAAAGGATTTGTAGATGAGGTTACGAGCTAAATCAAACTACAAGTTGGAGGCTTATTAGTCGTGATATTGAAGTTATGCCATCATGTTGTGGTTTTTTTAGAGCAGGGGTCAACAACCTATATAGAGCTATAGGTTACCGAGCAATATGAAGGGCTACTTATTTGATCCAAACCATAATGTTGCAATGTCCATCTTAAATGTAATAACAATAACAATGATAATAGATATTCATAGGCCTATATATGAAGAGGCTGTCACATGTTACACATGTTAACGATTCCTCACAATCATTTTTAACACTGATTTACCATGGTTTGAAACACACGCAAATCAAATGAAAATGCAGCTGCACAAAATAATCTGAAATAATCCAATAATAAAACACTGTGCTAATGTTCAGACCAGTTCATTGAGAGGCCAGCTGCACATGTTACCAGCAACAGCAAGTCAGATGAGTCATTACGTTTGCTTCTGTGCTTTTGTGAATTAACTGACATGTTTTTTTTGAAGACAATGATCGTTCATTTGCAGAGGGAAAGATGTTGTACAGATAGTAACAGCCCTCTGGCTCCTTGGACACAGGCTGCAACAGCTGATCTCACCTCAGCCTCATCACTCCTCACTTCAGTCTGATTGGACAAGTTGCCACATCAATGATACATTATAACAACAGGCTAATATAATAATATAAAATCAGCCCAGTGTGCGATATAGAGCTGCCGCTAAAAGTGGAGGTTTTTTTGTTCATATTGCCCGTTCAATCATCATCCCGTTACACTCTGAATCAAACAGGTGGGGAATGAGAAATCCGCAGCACTACCTGTAGTTCGCTATGAGTCGTTGATCACCGTGTCTCTAGTGCGGGCATGAAGCGGACTAGCAGTGATCTGGCTGAGGAAAAAAACTAACCTATGCGTCCGTGCAAGAGCGTAGAACAGCAATGGATAAAATGTGTCCTACAGACGATACTAGGACCTCTCTGCTTTGGAGGAGTTTCATGGTGACAAGTGCTAATTTTAGAGGTCCTTGCGGGCGACCAGGTGCCCGCAGGCACCGTGTTGGTGACCCCTGGTTTAGGGTCTAACATTAGCTTTTTACTTCCACTTTATTTAGGCTTAAAAAATCATAGTTTGTGTCAATCTGTGAAAATGATCATGCTGAACAGAGCATGTATCTGTTGTGGGTAAAGGTTTTTTTATTGGCTATAGTTTTGCCAGATTGTATTATCTTATTTTGGTTCCCTTACTCCTCGACCCCTGCTGGGCTGTAACAGTATCTTTTTTTGTTTGTTGAGCTTCTTTTCCACAGTAACCCAAAAGCCAGTGTGAAAATCCCATTGGCTTTTTGTTGAGGAAACCATGGGGATGCTAACATCCGGGACAGCCTATGAAAATATGTTATCACAAAGGCACTCTGTTGTAAATACACATGAATCTCTGACTTGTTTGGTGGTGAAACAGGTTGTTTTTTTCTCTGTCCCACGTTTTTTGCATTCAGCAGATTCTTTTATGAGCTTGTTAGAGAGCAAAAGCACCAAGTAAAGAAAAAAAATCACAAGAAATTCACAAATACCACATATCAGGTTCAAAACTTTCTCCCAGAAATTACGTTTATATAAATAAATAAGTCCCGCAGTGACAAAGGAGGTTGAGGTCGAGGTCAGCAACAAATGGTGGTTTCAGATGAACATTAATGAAGTTAGCATGTTACTTCTTCAAGTCACAGCAGAATGTGTCTGTATTAAACACAGACCATGATCTTTCCTGAACCAGAACCAAGTGCTGTAAATGCTGAAAAAAGGTTTAATGTTGCTTTAGTGGCTACAAACAGGTATGATGAGGCAAGTTTCACTGTTGTGGAAGAAGACAAACAAAATCTTAAGTGAGTTATCATTTTACATTTAAGTTCAACAGTCTGCAACTTGCCAGATTGTATTACCCACATACATGCAGATAGAAAAAACACAATCCAGATGACTCTACATTTCTAACAAAACACATTTGCAGTTGCAAATTACTTGCATATGAACAGGGTTAATGGGGTATAACCTGTTGATTAAAGAAAAAAAATCAAAACCATCCTTCTGTTGGTAAAATTAATTTGTGTTAATTCTCTGTTCTGTGGGGTTTCATATTTCGCACATTAACAAACTCTAGATGTTTGCTAATACAAGTTGCAATTGAATGCATCACTGCCAGCATTCGCAGATAGTACAAAAAACATTAATTATTAGTTGAATTGAAATTCATACAGTATTCTCTGCTTACAAAAAGCCAACAATATCTGCTTCTGTTTCTTTATTGCTGAGCTGAAGGTGACATGTAACAGTCAGCCTTGATAATCACTTTAAATGTGTGCATACAAGTGAGTTAAACACTCTGAAGTTGCAACATTCACTTCTTCCTTTGAAGCCTGACCTTACTGTTTAAAACTGGTTTCTGCTTCTATTCACTCATGCATCCATTTGTATTTCCTTCGGCTCTTCTTCTCTTCTTCTTTAGGTTCTTCTTCTTAGGTTCTTCTTAGGTTCGTTAGGTTTGAAGGTCCCGTATTGTGTAAAGTAAGACTGGTCTGATTATAGAGCTGACATAGGTACTATATTAATGCTTTGAATGTGTCTCGGGTCCACAGAGAAACATACACAGCCTGCATTAAGTAATTGAGCCTTATAAACAGCCCTCAGGACTTCTGTGCCCTTCAATTATAATGGGAAATGTGTAAAATATGGTACCTTTTAAGTCATCTCTTATCATCTTCATCTGAAAAAAATCCCTCTGGGAAAAAAAACCCCCAAAAAACAAACATTTTTCCTACCTGATGCCAGGGTTTGCAAAAATGAGACTTTTTCTGCATTATGTGTTTAGATTGTCGAGTACAAGCAATAAAACCATTAAGTTTGATGAAATGTTGCTTTTTAAAAGTCTGTACTTACCTGGCAAAAATACATTGTGCCAAGTATCAGCAACATTTGCACTTCAGACTGAGAGCCAGTTGATGGATACTAAGTATAAACACTGTGTGTGTAAATTTCAGTGTCAGATACAGATGCACAAAACTCCTACAATGGAAAACTAATGATTGTCTGAGGATCCTGGTCTTTGATCACCAAAATGTTAAGGTTTCTGCTGAATTTGAAGGGCTTCCTTTGAGGAAGCAAGATGTTGTGCTCACAAGGTCAAAATCATGTTTTCATCATGAGATCACTATGACTGTGACCTTTGAACTTTGACTTTTGCAACCAAATTCTAAAGGGGTTCTTCCTGAGTCCAGGTGAAACTTTTTACCAAATTTCCTCAAGGTGTTATTGTGTTCACAAGCCCACACCTGTATTTTTAAGATCACCTTTAACTTTTAACAGCCGACATCCAGTCAGCTCACCCTCCAGTCCAAGACGTTTATGCCAAACCTGATGAAGTTCTGTCTAGTATGAAAGAACATACGGATGGATGGACTGCCTGAAAACAATATTCCTCTGGCTCTGGCTGTAGCTGACATATAGGCAGAAAAATGCCTTTTGAATAATGGCCAAAGTGTGCAAGCGTGAATGATGAACTTAAATAACCCTTTCACCAATCACAGCCATAATATGGACTAGGTTCGGTCATAACCAGGCCAGCTCTGCAGCCAAGAAAAAACAATTAAGGGAAAGGCTCAATTCCCCTGTGGGTTTAATGCAAGTGGCGAGAGATAGGTTTTGAAATAGATTTTTGTTGGTGTAAAATGAGATGCTGACCTCTAGGTCCAAGACACTCAAAGACATCAGAAAGAGCGGGACAGCACACTCCCAGTGGGGCTAAAGGGTATTCATCTAGGACATCATTCTCGCGCCTGGTGTGAGTCATACTACCAGCCATGACAGCCACTCCTCATGCTGGTTATCGGCAGAGCCTGTAAGGGTATTCAAAGTCAAGATTACATCTATTCCATCAAGTTCTTTTTTTAAATGCTACGAGACCCAGGCAGTTGACACTGGCTGTTTCAGTCTCTGTGGAGCTGTTGAGTTTTTGGGGTTAATCATGTCATCTCGATGGAATACTGAAATGGCAGTTTTTAAAGATGACTGGTCCTGTTTAAAGAAGGTTAAAAAAATTTCTGGTTGTTTTTGTTTGTATTTCCCTGCCTCTTTTGATTGAACTGTCTTGAGAAGAAATGTGTATTCTTCACACATTAGCCTGTAATTTTTCACAGTAAATAGAAAACCACTATAAAGAGCAGATAGCACATTTATCCAGCTCTTCATCTATATATTTGTCAAATATACACAACTTCCAGCACTTTTGATGTTTTGATTAAATCTTGCCACATTTTCATCCCTCAGATGTATTGGATCGTAATACTTATTGTTACAAAAAAAAGAGCAATCAGTAATCTGAACTGCTGTTTGTTAAACTGCTGGAATGCGAAATATTTTCCTTTCATACCAGCTAACTATGTGCCAGTTTGTGATATTGTTCATTTTAATTTTCTGTCTTCACTTTAACTGCGATCTCTTTGTTCCCTTGAGGCGGTCTCTCACGGGGCATATCTTAATGAACCATTATAACGTTGCCACATGCATATCATGTTGTTGCCAAGTTTATCCTCAAACCCATATGTTGACAGAAATGCTGTTTCTCATTTCATTTCTCCTTCTGAGCACTTGACTGAAGTTCATTATTGTGACTGTTGCCATCTAGGTAAACAAAGTAAAAGAGCAGAGTCATGGCAGATGTGCCAAGTGTGTAGTCTGTATCCTTTCTGTAGAAATGGAAGTTCATTATTAGTAGAAAGGTGTCGCATAACTAGCAAAAACTGCAAAAAATTACAGGTCATTGACGTTATATTTAGTGCCCATCGTCCTTAAAGGTTAAATATGGAGACATGCAGCCATGTCTGGGATGTAGTTCCGGCTATGCATTTGCTTCAAAAACAACCCGCGTTTTGAAGTTGTTGGATTGTGTATTTGATGAGCTTTGAGGGACAGGGGACCTTGTCCCATCCACCTCCATTGTGTTCGCTGAGCATCTTACGTCTCTGCCCCGTGGATCTCAAAACAACGTGCACTGATAATTAAAGGTAATGAACCTACTTCTATGACAATAGGGATTATGGCAATATGCAAATTTGCAAAAATGTTGAACTTTAGCTGAGCTTTAAGCTCTACCTGCCATCTACATGATCAAAGCCTACATCATGATTGACAAACATGACATTAGCATAATATCCGCACCCCTTTTTAGTGTGACAGAAGACACGAGGAGATCTGTGACTGTGTTATTTACAGTCAATCTTAATGCAAACATAGAAACATGCAGATGGAATTAATTAATGTGAACATTACATTCATCGGTGGCTTATATGCATTTTTGTGACAAAGTCCTGGCAGTGTGCCAGCTCAAAATACTGCAATTTAAAGCAGATTAAAGATATTTTATAACAATGTATGGAGTGACAATATGATGTGATGTGAAAAGGCTTGCTCACAACAACAAACCCACAGAGACATGTCATCCATATCTGCAGCTCCCCTCTTCTGGATGGAGCTTATTGTTTGACTGTCTGGGTCGCAACTTTACTATTTTGGGTGCATTTCCACTCCCCTCGCAGGCTCCTTTTCAGCTTTGGCAGGAAGCTGTTTTCAGTAACCCCACTGTATGCTACCTGCTTGGCAACAAACAGCAGACAGACTTAAGTTAGCGACAAGCATTATGGAGCCTTCAGCAGCTAAAGAGCTAAAGTTATTATCCTCAGGAGTTGTTAGAGACACACACAGTTAAAGAGAGTGAATTTTGATCTAAATGAAGTTACCTTTGTGGAGAGAAATGCTCGAATGACATAATGAAGAAGCAATAATCTTTGTATTGTCAGTGAATGAGTTAGATGGCTCATCTTACGTTGTGATGAATGAAAGCATGCACTTGCTCTGCATCCTCTAAGATTTAGATCTTTAATCACAAAGTCTCATGTAGTTTCATCTATATTATGCAAAAACTTAATCAGAACACAGTTTTTTTTTTTACCCTACTAGGTCTCATATAGTTGCAGGTGTGGTGTTGAAATGACTGGTCAGTCTCTAATGACTAAGTAGTTAGTAATATATGATCTAAAAGAGCTGACATGTGCAGTTATTGATGTCCAGTTCAACATGTATTTCTATTACTCGGTTGACTCAATCTGCATTAAAGAACCAAAGGGAACACAACACTCAGTAATGGATCTTCAGGAGACTGATGCCCATCTCTAAAATGCTCTTTAATTTAACAGGGTTTTACACTATAATATACCACAAGTGCAAACAGTAAAAAAAGACCAGTCATTTGTATATATGGTGTGTTAAGTCTCTAGGGTTGTAACGTCAAAGTGAGTTTCAGCACAGTGAACGCTGGGTATTATGCTGTGATTTTGTGTTTTAACAGCTGAGGAACACTCCAGTGAGTTTCAATCCCCCCACCCTTCTCAGGTTTACACTCACTTTGTGGTCCAGTAACCCCTGATTTGCCCATTAAACACTTTGTTTAATTCCTCATTTATCCTGATGTGATCCAACCATTTAGAATCAAAAGCCAACATAAGAATCTGTGTAATTTAGGTTTTCATAGTCTCTGTCTCCCCTGCTGATGCAGCACATGTGTAGTGGATCCTGATTGATCAGACACACGGGCAAATTGTGATGTCATCGTCCCATTAAACAAACTGGTATTGACGAAGCTGCTACTCACAAATTCTCGCTTACATTGTTTTACGTTGGCTTACGTTGGCTTACGTTACTATGGACTGTAACGTTGGCAAACCAATGGCTTCTTAAGACTGGATAAACTCAAAGGTCCCATAATGTACACTTTTACAGTATGCTAAGTGTTGATAGCCACAGGAAGATATATTTGTGCTTTTAAAGAGGAACTATGTAAGTCTGGTAGCTTTTCCGCTGTTTTGCTAACCCTCCTCCGGCCATGTGCATTTGTTAACAACAAAAGAGAAATCAATCAATAGAGCGGTACATAGCATTATGTATCATATACGATGTCACAACGTGTATATTTGTGCAGTTTGATCTGTCATAAACAAGAGATTATGGGTTACGGGGCGCATTTGTGTCACACCAGGGCGGCGGCCCCGATGTTGCAATGTTGGTTTTCATCCTAGAGACGCAATAAGTGACAGGCACATGGAAGGCAGAGAGCCTCCATTCTCCATCGTTACAAGTTGAGCCATTTATTAAACCATCACAGTTACTCCAAAGCTGTTGAATTGAGGTAAAAACGTAGCACAGTTAAGCTGCAAATCCTGTATGTTTCCTCTTTAAGTACCAAAAAACCTCTTAATGTAGGTTTTTATCACCTCTCTACTAACAATAAGTTGGTGAGTGATTTAGTGAAAAAATAGCAGGTTTCAAGAAGAAAACACATCCTGCAATGTTATGTGGTTGGTCAGGGTGGGTGGGGCTTTGTGCGTGGCTGAGGGTGATGACTGCTTGGTTGTGACATCACAAAGTTACAGTCCTGCATTAATATAGAACTTGCATTATACAACAAGTAGTTCCGACCAACCAATCTGATTGGTTAACAAGAAATTTAGAATGTGCTCAAATCAGCATGACAGCACGCCTTACTCAGCACTAAAAATATTACTCCGCCATATCATGTTGTTGTATCCATCTCCATCTCTTTGTTGCTAGGTTGTTACCAAGGGTCAGATTATTTGCTGTAGTGGTAAACTACGTTCCATTACACATAGGAGTCTACTGACGTGACTGATTGTGTTTCAGTTATTAGTCAGACCCCATGTATTTCCATGGAAACGGGACGCACACTACAAACTGTAAGTATAGATGTGTTGTTCCGCCAGTATACCTGAAAGGAAAGATTCTGCTAGTTTAAGGCATGAAACCGTGTAATGAATATCGACGACAAATTCTGCTGTTCGTATTAAGTAAGGTTCATACCCCATAGAGTGAAGCTACTTTAAGGTGTCCTAGTTAAGATAAAAGCTTGTTTCAAGGCCTTAATTTTACATTCACAAAACTGTGGGGAGTTTTTCTTTTCTTTTCTCTTCTTAGCTTCTTTTTTTCTTTTTTATACAACCAGCTCAGCTACAAACAAAAAAGATCCAAATCTTTCTGACTTTTGCTGCTTGAGATGCAGACGACATGGGCTGCATTTCTCTTATCATGCATACATACTTAATTTTCATTATACAGGTACCCGTTGTGCAGTGGTTAGCACTGTCTCCTCACAACAAGAGGGTTTTGGATTCGAATCCAGTGTGGAGTTCTCCTCGTGCATGTGTGGGTTCTCCCTGGGTACTTCCACGATGCGGGTTAGGTTAATTGGTGACTCTAAAATGTGCATAGGTGTGAATGGGAGTGTGACTGGTTGTCTGTCTGTATATGTGAGCCCTGTGATAGACTGGCAACCTGTCCAGGGTGTACCCCGCCTCTCGCCCTAAGTCAGCTGATATAGGTTCCAGCTCGCCCGTGACCCTAGTGAGGATAAGCGGTACAGAAGATGAAAGGTACCCTTGTCGAAAATCTGTTCAGCCTGAGGAGTATTGAAACCAGCTGTCGGAGCAGAGTTAAGTTTGCGTTCCAGGCAGCACCACACATGTTCAACATAGCCCTTGAGTCTCCCTGGCATTAAAAAATGGTCGACTTTTTTTTTTTTTCAAGTTTGCTAATTCACTGCACCAATCATCTGTAAACTACAGTTCTGTTAAATGCCACTACATCCTCTGAGCCTTGGTTTCTTCTAAAGGAGTAAGAAGCTTTAGGACATTGCCAAGTGATGCATTTTATAATGTTAATGAACTTGTCAGAGTGTGGGTGATGCACACGGAAGAAGAACCCCCTCCGCCCTCTCACTGTCTTTCTTTTCCCCCCTCCACCACATTGCTCTCTGCAGAACACTTAAATATTAAGCACACAAGGTGACAACTGCTACAGAAAAGCGTGCATTAAAGAAATTAGATTGGTTATCACAACAAGTGCTTTCATTAATTGTGACACAGATAATTAGCTGGAGGTGCAGCCACAAAAGCTGCTACATTCTTCTTTATCTTTGTTTTGAGCATTGGGCCATTGTCACAGTTTATCCTTAATAGCAGCCAAGAAAAGGCTTATTTTCCTTTAAATTTCAGAGGTACTGCCTTTGAAATATGCTAAGAGTCCAAGAGCTCCCTTTCATCTAGGGACTTCCTCATAATTATTGAGAAAGCTGTGATACTGGACTGCCTTTGGAGGCCTGCATCTCAGCTGGGATTTTTTCTGGTGTAGGTAAACCGTTTTTCTCACCAAGCTAATGACTGAAGCGTTCTGAGCCAGACAGCATCATGCAAAATTAAATCCTTCATTTTTTTTTCCCCCATCAAAAAAACCCAACAAAAAACAAAAAATCGTTGTCTGCTAAACATATTTAGATTATTTGCATTATGTTTTAGCTCAGCCCTAATTTGTTAACAAAAAAGCTTACTGAAGCTCACCCTTGTTGACCAAGTCACAGCAGAGTGGGCACCGCTAGAACTGCAAAGAGTGTAGAAATCACAGCCCAAAAAAAAACGACTGGCAGGAATAACTAATCACTGACCAGTCCCCATGTGAGCAATCTGTGAATATTTGCGCTTCTTAAAAAACCGTATCCTGTTCTGTAATCTAGTCATTTGCTGGGGAGCCCAGTTTCTAAGCGTTCGGATATGAAACAAGATCCACTGATAAGCATGGCATGTCTGATCAACTGCTTGTTTTACTTTAGATGTGTTTTTTTTTTTTTTTTTTTTTTTTTTTTTTTTTTTTTTTACCTCACTGAGATAATCACTGGAGACACCATGAAGGCTACGCTAGCTTTATGAAAGCAGCTTCCGAGGCATCTGTGAGAACGCCTTTGCGGGAGTGTTCTCAATTAAAAGCTACATGTTCTAATCTTGTTTGACGCAACCCTGACGTAGCCGTCTTGACATGTACACTCGAGCGGTAAATCACTCACAGATAGACTTCCATAGATGGTTGCCTCTGTGAACCTTCCTTCAAATTACTTTCGATACAAGGCAACATACACAGGAAATACAAAGACTAGACCAACTACTTTTACTGCAGTTATGGCCCAACATGTTGTCGTAGCGGAAAAAGTGAGCCATGTTTTTCTGTAGTTTTGTTTTCACAGATTAGCAGTCTTTCATTCACAGTACAGTATGTGAGAAGAAAAAAATGTGCGTAAGCCTTGAACACATAAAGTGTATATCACACCTTCACTCATTCCAACCAAATAAATGCATCATTTTGATTTAAAATTACCAGGTGACAACTTGATTCACATGCAGTGGAGTGCCTTGCCAGTGCAGATTAGGTATTTAAAATGTCTCCTTGTTTACTGGTTCAATTACACCGTTCAAATGGGCACATAAAAGGCAGGGATACATAAAAACCAGTTACAATTTATGGCATTGATAAATCTGTCACAGGGTTTCTTTATGCATCTTTTGAAAGCTGTTAGGATATCTCTTAGGCAAGCCATTTTCTCCCAGTATCAGAAATACGCACTGAATGTATGGCTCAAACGAACTCCCTGATAAACTGAGTTGAGAACAGTGACAGAGAGATAAACTGAATTGTAAAGCAGCTGTGATGCCTTGATAGAGTGCTCTGATGCTGGCAGTCCTTTGCAAACATCTCCACCGGGACAGTTTTTAAAAGATAAAAACATATGATTGGATCCATCAGTGTGGCTGAAATGCAGACTCAACCCCCTGCAAGTCTACTCGCTTGACTTGAAAGATTTGTGTACATTATAAATGTGTTGACGTGCCAGTTTCACCCCTGCAGTTGATAACACGCGTATGTGGAATACTGCGCTGTAAGAATTGAGCTTCTCCATGCAGTGAAAGTAGGTGACTGTGTGGGCCCTTTCATACACACTGATATCCTGCGGCTCTTTCTTTGTTTCAGTTTTTCTCATCAAACCTAAATACTTGGATGGCTGGTAAAAGCTACAGAAAGCCACAGTATATTCTTTCATAGACATCCTAGCAACACACCCAAAGATTTCTGTCTCCATTGACAGAGGTCAGAAGTCTTTAATGCCAGGACATTGCATGCATGACATTGAAAATCTTCCCTTCCTGCATTTTTTTAACTGAGTGTATTCAGGCTGAGAAATGATGACTATGCCCATTCATGGGACATAAGGCCTCACTAAATGGTTTGATGAGAATAAAAATGTGAGTTCAGAGACTTGCAAAATCTACAGTATGAAGCTGTCTTGGCAACTTTTTCTTTTCACAAAACTTTTTTTCATTATTGCAAATGTTCACATTTGAACGAATGATCAGAGTATTAATAAGAACATGAAAAACCTCCTCACTTTCAAAGTATTACAGAAACAGTACCGACCTAACATTACTAAATAACGTTAATGCTGTAACATTGTAAATAATCAATACCGTTGTTTTTTCATTAACGCATGAAGCCCCGTAAAATCATGTTTCCTACTAGGATACCAGTGCAAAACAACCACTCTCTGTTCCCTGAATAAGCATATACTTGATTTTATTGCGTACATCAGTCCCACATGATAAGAATGTGCAATACTGACAAAAATTTCCTCATTTATCTCAATTATTACTTGTTGAGCAAAAATATTTCAAATAATCAAGTTGAATTAACTTATTTGTTTAAGCTACTGCAACACCAATTAATTAGTCATATGAAAGCGATTTTATCATGTTCAGGATACCCAATTTTCAAATATAACAAACTTGATTTGTTAATGCTAACATTATTTAAACATATTATGTAACTTAAAAGCAATTTTA